>JAYMFT010000038.1:100407-110791 GCA_038088735.1 Panulirus argus | reverse complement strand
GGGGGGGGGGGGGGGGGGGGGGGGGGGGAGAGAGAGAGAGAGAGAGAGAGAGAGAGGGATAAGGAGAGCAACATTTAAAGTACAGGTGATGGGTGGGTAGTGACGGCGGCAATGACACGGCCGGCCGAGCTCTAGCGACACACACACACACCGACAAATTAACCATCTAGACGGCTTAACAGTCATGGTTGCCGGGAGTGCCGTCCTAGGGGGGCACCCTGAGACATCCTTATTAGTAACGGACAAGGAACATTAAGCGGAATATCAACAGGAACGGCAATAGCAGTAGCAGCAGCAGCAGTCGCGGTCGACCTACACACCACCGCAGCGCTGCCGCTACTCGCTGCCTCTCTCTCGCCTCCCCCGATCAATATGGCTGTACACGCCGGCTAACTTGGCGAATACTTATATTAGCGACCTCCCGACTCTTATTTGTATTATTAGAATATGGGCTTTGTCATTTCAGAAATGAACTGCTGTACATGTATACGTGGTACTCGTGCATACTGGCAGAGTCTTATGACCCGTACAGATTCGGCATTCTTGGCTTATTGATTCGCGTCCGAAGCACCTAAATTTCTACAATAAACTCACCCATTCTGAGCTGTTCCTTTTACCTCCCCGCGGCGTTGCCAAGCGTGCATAAAAATAGATGCACAAAATTGTTTGATCTTCAATAAGTTTCTTAGTTACGTACGTAATGTCGTTAGCCAGCAATATTTGGACATGTTAGAATATGTACAAAATTTTGATGCGATTAGATACAGCCTGTGAATGTGATGCAGTTGAAATCAAACTAATAGTGACAACAAGTCATATAATTTTGAGACTGGAAACCCATGTTTCAGTGGCTGGTCGTCTTGATGCGCGTATATTTTGACTTTCTGAAATATACAAATTCATCTGATATTATGATTTCCAAAAGGGAAACTAATAATGTAACACGTAACGGGAATAAAAGAATATTTCATTTCTTTTCACGGGTGCGCCCAGTATCCAAACTTTTTCCTAAACTTTGTGAAAAATCTTCAAGTCGACCCAACTCGAACAAAAAACGCGTAAAAATCTCTCCAAAGCGGAGGAAAAATAAGGACTTCTATAACCAGTAAGGTGCAATTGTTTCTTAGTCCTCGAATAGAAAGGCCTTATTGAATACTTTACTCCTAAGAAAGTTTCGCTCTCTTCAATGTCTGGACATTAATCCCTATTCCTAACACGACATGATGCCTAGATACTAATGGATGCAAAATATATTCATGGGGAAACCCGCCGAACTTGGAGATCGACTGAGGGAAATCGATTGAAAAATTGGCGTTTTATAATGACCTTCGACTAAGTCTGGCAGAGTACGGGGGGGTTGTGATGGCTAGTGGATTGTGGTGGGGTGTGGTAGTGGTGGTGGTGGTTGATCCCGCCGAGTTAGCCACACAGACAGTGGTGGTGGGTGGTGGATTGTGTTAATGGGTGTAGTTGGCCCGCTCCTTGAATTAGGAATACGGACTGTGGTCGTAGGTGGTTTGTGGAGCTTGCGATAAACCGGGAGGTTAAAGGGTACAGATTGTGGTGGCAGTTTGAGTCCCGATGGCCAGCCAGACACACACACACACACGGCTCTTAGAAAACGAGTTATATTGCCATATGGTTACTGTACATGGTGAACAGAATATTATGAAACGTATCGTTCTTAAGGTTACGTGATATCATCCCAGGAGGAGGAGGAGGAGGAGGCGCTGCTGGAGCACTCCAGGACAAGCAGTAAATTTAATTCCAATCCGTGGTGTTGGAGAGGACGCGCAGCAGCAGCACCAACCCCCTACCCCCTCCCGGTGAGCCGGCGGTAGGCAAGGCTGGAGGCCTCGCTCAGGGATCATTTTGCCGGCACTTAATGTTCTCTGACAAACATATCCAGCCAGTCGAGACAAAAGCCTCCCTCGCCGTTGACAAAAAAACAACAACAGTAACAACCACCCTCAGAGATGCGGCCGTGGAAATGTTTATTTAGCACAATACTATAATGTAAAATAGGAGAGAGTAAGGGGATGTCTTGAAGAAGAATATCCAGAGAATGCTTTGGGAGGCGTTTAAAGTGGTGATTATATCGATTATGTCACTTGGACTGTATATCAATACCATCCGTGGGGTGAAATCTGTCACCGCAAAGCTAAAGCCATGGGGTTCCTCCCCCATCTGCTACAAACCATCTGTTAACCATAGTAATTTAGTTTTCTAACGCGGTTAGTGTGCACTCATGAGGATTAATGTCTAGACCTTGTCGTTTCCGTGGGCTGAAGCGGTTCAAGGAATACCAAATTAATCCTTTTTGACTTCACCGCGAGTAAGGATAATGTTACAACGACAACTTTAAAGGAAAACCCGATTCAACCGACTCCTCTCACCGATAGAGCCTTGCCAGTCCAAAAAATCTCAATACACAAAGTGCGTGGTTACACAACCACGGTTAAACATACAAGGCGCGTTTCCCCCACAAGACGTTTCCTTCACGGGCATCACATATACACGTCGAGAATGCGTCAGAAACGAAACAATGTGAGAGGGGTAAATATATTCACGTAAAGTTGGTGATGCTATGGAAGTGTTTCTTGGCCTCCTTCCTCTGAGTCTTCCTCGCCTGAACAATTATCTCCGTTACCGAGGAAACTTATTACTCTCTCCCAACACAAGTGTCCTATTGATCCATACACACGTTGTCTGTCTGTCTGTCCGTCCGTCCGTCCGTCCCGGCCGCTCGCGGTCTCTCTCTCTCTCTCTATGTATCTATCTGGCTCTCTTCTCTAGCTTTACTTCGCTCTAGTGCTCTTTTGTTTTCTCGCTCTCGCCTGTTCACTGTCTCACATTCTCTCATTTTCCTCCTCATTTTTTCTTCCCACGTCTCATTTATACATCTCATTTTTCACACACCCATATACACTTCATTCTCGTGCAATCACAGTTTCTGGGGTTCATTCTCACTATGGAACTTGCAACTGAGTATCTGTAGTGGGTATGGGTGGCTCTCTCCCATTCCCTCTCTCTCTTCACTACACTGGGTGGTGGGTGGGCCAGCTTTTGGAGTGTCAGTTTATCTATCGATCAGCTGATCACCACCACTAGATACCTACACGCCTACCGCCCTCACCTCCTCTCACTTAACCCACCCCTTCGGCCAACTTCCCTCCACTCCACCATGCACCACAATCCACCACTTCCCACCTCCACCTAACACACCACCCATTCACCCTGCCACCGACCCCTCCACCCACTCTTCCAGCTACCGCCCCATCATCTGACTGTTGCATTCGCTACCCCCTGTCTATGGACCCCACTTTCAATCATCGTTGCCAACCACTCTTACATGTAATCCAATCCATCCAACCCCCTTGCCAACCGATCTTCAGTCCACCAGGCGCAATCATTCCATCAACCACCACTACTTAAACCATTCTCATTTATTTTTCTCATCCACCCACAATCCATCCCCTTGTCTTAAACAATTCACGTGCCTCTTCACAGTAAACTGTTGTGAACGTCTGTAACGGCCAAATTCACAGGCAGCCGCTGTGTTCTCACGCGTTAACTGCTATCTTCTCAAGGATGAGTCCTTCCTAATCAAGAAAGTGTTCATGAATTGTAAAATGTGGTTCTTATGGCGAGATCTGCGGCGGTCATCGACGGAAGAAACCATTCTTTACTGTTTGCTTGGGTGCGTTCCAATACCACATTTAGTTTAACGTCCTGCAACCTTATTCTTCCATCGCATGTGTTCATATTCATATTTCAGTAACATTATCCTTATCTGTCTCCAATCACGGTTGGTACTTATGGTTAGCTTCGTGATTCGTGTGCAAACCTGTAATGCGCAGGTCTGAGTACAAGCGCGGATGAGAGTTGGGTCAAGGTCTGTGTATATCGTGTAACTCTAAAATAAGGCCTGGAATTATTCTAAATGTGAACCTTGCGTCCGAATACGTCACTGTGAAGACCATGATGCTTGAAAGTAATTACCAAACCGTAATTTTATTTGACGGTCCACTGGGGCAACCTGTGTCACGTTACTGGTTTTACTGATTGGTATAATCTCCATGCCATACACTCAAAACATTTATGTATGAATTTATTTACTTCTGTTGTAATATTATCAGTTGAAACCGTCGTTAGTCACAACAAACCACTTGTCTGTTCACAAATTTCTCATTTTCTAACCCAGCATTATCAACTATTCATCTGTTGATCTTTGCCTTTAACACCCATCAACTGCCAAGGGTCGTAACTTTGGCTGTCAACACTGATGAGCTATAACAATCGGTCGGAAAAGCTTAAATACTTGGATATCTTTCATCAGGTGTTTAAAGTAATTCTAAGTCTACATACACACTCTGTATATAGACCTTCATTTCTCGGTAAGTCTGGTTGGTTATTTCGCTATTGCGCCAAGCAACTGCTAAGGTTACCTCAAGAAACTTCCACCCATCGAAAAATATCTTAACACTTTCTACAGCTGTGCAGGAAAATTCCAATACCATATGTCTTTTTTGTGAAGATTTGCTAAGCATAAGCTTAGCGCGGGCTCTTCCTAATGGCAGCATGTTCTCGGATGTGCCATTACTGGCACAAATCGGATGTATGCGCTCAGTGTACCATTACAGACTGACTGACCGGTACCAACAGGAAGGTCTGTGTGTTAATTGTAGTGCGGTGGCTGTTTAGCAGGGTACGTATGTGTGTTGCGATAGATCTGACGAATTCGCTTCTTCACAGTAACAATAAGAATGATCAATCACCTACATGGCCATCAATCACCTGTACACGACCTCATGAATACAGAATTATATAATGTACCCGTCTTCCTGATGCCGTTGTGGGACTAAATCACCTGTGTAACATCCACCATAGAAAACATTACTGGAGCCGGTGCAGGAGAGGGTATCCTAAACGAAACGTACCGAGAGCAGACTCCGGTGTCGTTAAATCTCAAAGCTCTTCCCATCTGTGATGCAAAAGACTCCATTTCCAAGACCGTATCAATTCATATCAATATATCAATGTGATGTTATTAAAGAATTAACAATTTTGAAGCGTAATAATGACTCCTGACGTGTTCTGCTGTTCCATTACCCAACTTATACTTACTGATCATTACTCATTTTCTGAATCAGCACTGTGAATGATTCTCTACTACACACGGAATTTTCTTTTTTCACTGTTTGGTGGAATTTACAAAATAACCAGACACGGTCTATCTCGCCGTTTAGTCTTTTAACATCAACCTGTGTAGAACGTTATGGTAAAATGTATGAAAAGGCTAACTACCTGATGTCGTAATGGAAAGACACTGTCTCTTGCTGTCATAACCTCCACAAGTGATATACAGGTGTTGCCAGCAGGTGTCGAGGACACGGTGCGCATATATTATTACCATCACCGCCGCTACAGTATTGTACTGGGAGCCACTAGGGCAGGCACTCCCAACGACATCCCTCATACTGAGAATAATTCTTAAGTTCATAATTTACGGTTCCATTCCGGTTACATTCCTCTTCATGTTACATCTACCGAGTCTGGCTGAACGATGTTTTCACCTCAAGGTAGAGTGGTTTAAAATATGTTATTCAAGTATAAACTTATAACTTCCATTACGTCCATTTTTCTTATGTAAGTATAAGCTCATTGTTTCCACTTCAAGCGTATATTTTAGAGTTATAAGTATTTTGATATTTTACGTATTTAACCTTATTATGGAAGATCAAACGGCCATTGGTCAACTGTTTGGTATTTCGATATTTTTTTTTTTTGTAAGCGAAGGAAAAATAACCATGAAATTACTGCCAGCTCTCTGAGCACGACGTTACGGCCCTTGGAAATGATGGAGTGACCTTATTAGTCAGTTTAAAGGACAGGCCATCAAAAGTGTCGTGCATCCCCGCTTAAGGACCTTACTTACCGTCGCGCCCAACGATCTTACCGTCGTACTCAAGGGATTACCGAAACGCGTCCATAACGAGGGTGTGGTCTGGAGATCACTTCTGACCTCCCAGATAACATTGGGCTGGTTGGCTGGTTGTTTGGGCTTGAGGCCTATCAACTGCCAGGATAATTCTGGCCGTCTGCGTCAAACTACAACAAATTGCAATCAGGTAATAACACTAAGTAGGTATGGTCCGTATCCGACCAGTAAGTAGATATGGTCCGTATCTGACCAATCAGGTTTCAGTGCTAAGCTGTAGAGTATGTTTGTGTTTATTGTGCAACGTGGGTAATGTGGGCGCTGGAACTATCAACTCCCAGAATAATCGGGTTATAACCGCAAAGCAAAATAATCCTGCCAGATAATTCTAAAACCGTATACGTACGTTCTCACTGAACACATTATTGCCTTCGGGAAGATCGGTCGTGTTCTGTGGTGATCACAGTTACATAGCTACGTAATCACAGGCAAGACCTAACTTTGTGAATGCTGCGAACCGAAGCTGAGAGAGAGAGAGAGAGAGAGAGAGAGAGAGAGAGAGAGAGAGAGAGAGAGAGAGAGAGAAAAAAAAAAAAATCTAAGGCTGGACTTTGAATGACATTATCTTCATTGTCACTGGACTCCATCCTTGTCAATTAGCTTTCCAGCATTTCATCTCTGCATTTTTTTTTTTTTCTTCCCCAGAATGCCTGGAGTTGTCTGTCACCGCGCAGACCACACGGGAGTTTAAGCGTCACCAAGAGTTGTTACTTATTAACGGTCACGTCGTAACTTCACCTTGATCAGGAGTGTTGATTGTCCACGATTGGATATGATGTATCCTGAGGGAACAGGCCAAGCTGTTTGTTAACACGGGAGGCATATGAAATCCGTGGGTCCGGTGCCCTGGTTGATTCAGGGCGTCTTAATTAGTATCCGTATGTAATACACACACACAACCTCCGTCCCTCAACCCCAAGTATTTTCCTCCGTTCAAGATTTACATCACTGGCTGCCGTTATGATTTGCATCAAAAGCTGCTATTCTGCCGAAGCGTACGAGAATAGCCAGAACACTTGAGATCATGGTTATCATGGTCGCTGGAGGGGAAATATCTATTAAGGCAAAAATGCAGTCACCCAAGTTACAGAACCTTCTTCTGTGACTACTACACGGTTATGAGATATGGTGACTTGTGGAAGCCGTATGCTTCATTATTATTCTCAATATTTCCTATGGAGTCCAACATTATTTGAATGTGAATGTTCAAAAGTATTCATTTCTCATCTATTCGAGCACAACTTTTATTGAGAGACAACCAGTAAACTGAAGGATTCAAATTACCTGATTATGACATATACACGGTTGGATTCGCACAAGCTCCACATGATAAAAAAAAAAGCCTTATGGAAATCTTATTTCATCACAAATACATTTGAAAGAAAAACTATCGATCAGTAATTTCTATATTTTTTTGGTAAATTTATCTTTTTTACATCCACCACTTGAATGATAATTACCACCATGTCTTTTCAAAAATGATGGATGGAGACCATTATTCATGATGTACCAGACATAAGCACATGTGTTCTTGAAATTTGTAACATTAAAGTCAGGTATTCTAGACTTATCTTTTTTAACATCTCAGCGCAGCTCGCTATTGTGAAATGGCCGTGAAAACCATCAGGTAAAATAATTCGAATCAGCCAGAAAGTTCCACTCAAATTTCCTTCCTTTTTTTTTATTGAGTACACTAAGTTGATACTGCATGTTTTTGTTACTGAAACTGCGGCTGTGTTGGCAATGTAAGTGTGGAAAACATTTACTTTGTCCTGGGCCTTCCCGTGGTGCGAGGCTGCTGTGTTTGGGGACCTTGTGTACACCTGTCATTGCGAGTCCTGCATGAAGACCATGGTATTTCCAACATCAGCAGGTGCATCACTTACTGTTGGTTCCTGGCGTTGGGAATATAATCCTATAAAACACATTTCGAAAAATAAAACAGACTCTATTAGGCGGCTTGGTAAAGGTGGTTTGTATTTTCTATCATTAATTTACCTGTCACTCGCTTGGGATGGATCATATACGAGGGAGAGCAAAGTAGCCTTGCATGGCAAAATTTCAAACAAAAACTTCATAGTTGGTAAAGATGTCTAAATTCTGAAACATGAGAATATGTGGCTGCTTCCCTCTCAGAGCCGCTATATAATCATGTCTAATGCTCTTGCTTGTCACACGCCGATTCCGTCGTGTTTAAATCTTTTGTCGAGCCGTCTTTTGTTGGGAAAAGATCCTCTTTTTATACATCACATCAAAGAGGGTCGTCATTCTCCTGTCACGGAACACGAAAGGATCATTCTTGATGGCTGTTTAATTCTATTCGTTTAATCATATTGTTGAAATTTTGCATGCTTATCAGTGTGGACATAGTTCCGTCGCTTTCCCCACCACCACCCTGTACTTACATCTGGCACCTATAAATAGCGGTGTGTCCAGGCTGGAGAGCGTTAACATTAAAACTTACATCTAACCTAAGCGGATAAACCTTTATTTTGTTATTAGCGACACCGCAAAGCCTCGGCTGGTAAGCACCCCTGTGATGGCGTCACTGGGGTTCAGCCGGGTGGCCAGACGTACGATGAACCTCACCTCACACCACAGTCAGCACCGCTCACGTACATATATCAACAACGTAGGTTTACAGACATTCCATGGTTAGTTAAAATGTTCTCCCCAGATGGTTCGACCAGTATTGACCTCACTAATCTACCCACATATTGCCTTGCTCAGAGATTCATTCTCAGGAGCAAGTTTGCTTGCACACAGCTCCTTATCTTTGTCCATGGGGGAAGAAATAGTATCAGTCTCCAGATAGCTGATTTTTCGTTTTGAAAGCTTAAGTATCCCCCTAGAGAAGTCTCACCTTTTTGAACGAAATAAAAGGACATATCAAAGTTTGGCGTGATCTGTGTAAGTCACACTGAATGATTCTCGTAGATCTCTCAGCCCAGCGTGACGAATGGAACGCCACCAGGCTGAGTTCAGATCAGTGAGTTCAGGAACGGGCAAGTGCGCTCTCGTTCACTTTAGTCTTACTAAAGTTGTGCAGAGTCGCGGCCAATCCACCTCAAAATGAAACACAATGTTTTTAACAAAAGAAAGAACGATGGACTTTCCTTACTTATAAGAGTATCGTTTTAGACGCGCTAAAACTTTGGAAACCTTGTCCAAAATCAAGTGAGAAACTGCAGGAGTTTGGAAGAGTGTGTGAAAGGAGAAAGTTGAGAGTTAATGTAAATGAAAGCTAGGTTATTAGGTTCAGTAGGGTTGAGGAACAGGTTAGTTATTTTGGAAGACGTGGTGTTTTAGATATATAGGAGTGGACATGGCAACGAACGGAAGTACGGCATTAGGGGGGGGGGGAGCGCTGAAGAATGTGTGGAGAAAAAGATCGTTTATCTGGGAGGGCAAAAATGGGTATGTTTGAAGGAATATTAGTCCCAACAATATCACACTGATGCGAGGTATGGGCTATAGATAGGGTTTTGCGAATAAGGGTGGATGTGTTGGAAATGAAACGTTTAAGGACAATATGTGGTGTGAGGAGGTTTGATCCGGTAATTAATGAAGGTAAGAGAGATGTGTGGTAATAAAAGACTAGTTGAGGGAGCTAAAGAGATTGTGCTGAAATGGTTTGGACATATGGAGAGAATGATTACAGAAAGGTAGACAGAGAATATGTGTTAGAAGTGGAGGGAACAAGGAGAACAGGAAGACCAAATTGGAGATGGAAGGATGGAGTGATAAAGGGAGAGAGCGACCGGAGCCTGAACATTCATGAGGGTGAAAGGCATGCAGGGCATAAAGTGAATTGAAACTATGTGGTATGAACTGGAACTATATGGTATACAGGGGTCGACGTATTGTCTTTAGAATGAACCAGGGCATGTGAAGCGTCCGGAGTAAACCATGGAAAGGCCTACAAGAGGTTAAACAGCCTTGGCCTGCAGGAGCCTTAAGAAAGAGGTCCTGATTTGGATCATTATTGCCCAATTTAATGGTCAATTACACATTCGTACGTGTCAGAAGTGGAGGGGACAAGTAGAAAGACGAGACCAAACTGAAAACGGAAGAAATGAAAATTTTTTTTGAGTGCTCGAAGACTGAACATACAGGAGGTTGATTGGCATGCACGGGATAGGGTGAACTGAAGGGCTGTCGATGGACTGAACTAAGACATATAAACAAGCCAGGGAAAAGTACGGAAAAGTCTGTGGGTCTCTGTTTTCGGTACATTAAACATCACAGCTCGAAAGTGGACGTAAGCTAATGAGGTTATTTCTCCATTTCCTGATATTATCTAGCTAGTATATATATATATATATATATATATATATATATATATATATATATATATATATATATATATATTTTCTTTTTCTC
>JAYMFT010000038.1:84580-100307 GCA_038088735.1 Panulirus argus | reverse complement strand
CCCTTTCTCAATTCTCTCTATATTTCAGTTAGGGCCCGGCCTTGATGTGGACTTTTGTCCATGACTGGAGCCTTCAACATAGGAAAAAAAAAAAAAGTTACCTCTCCCAACCCTGTATTCCACCGAATACTAGCACACAAATACAACCCTACTGAGTACTGGCACACAAGATCAGGCTACCTGCCTATTATGTCCATGCAACACGCCATAGTGATGTTTGTTGGCTTTTTATTTAAATAATCTGAAATTAAAAGAATCATGGTTACAGTTTTCAGTGAGACTAAAACTAATACTAATTATTTTTGGAAGGAATTATTATCATAATCATGGTTTTGCTACATAATCATATCCTTCATCAATTCCATTTGTAGTGGAATCATATCTGTTTGTGTGGCAAAAAATCTTGCCAGGATGTGTAAATGACTTCAAGGTTTTCCCAAAATTGAGCAGATATCATAAAAGAGATACTGTAGTGGACGCCGTCCATCATCAGGGTTTTACTGCATTAGAAGACAATGATAGCAACAAGTGCTAAGATCAAAAAGAGAGGAACTCTCGAATGAACATTTGATGAAAACATCAAAATCAGGGTGATGCTATCATCATTATTACCCATTATTATCATCAATAATATTAGTATTATTATCATTACCATTAATCTTGTTTATACATACTGTTTCCCATAAAAAAATTCTTGAAACCATTTTTAGTCACTTTTTTCATTTTTCGGGAAAATTTTATCCACGAGAGCATTTCTACCATTTTTTTCATACATATTCGCCATTTCCCACGTTAGTGAGGTAGCGTTAAGAACAGAGGACTGAGCCTTAGAGGGAAAATCCTTACTTAACACCCTTCTCTGTTCCTTCTTTTGGAAAAGTAAAAACAGGAGGGGGGGATTTCCAGCCCCCCGTTCCCTCTCCCTTTAGCTGCCTTTTACGACGCGCAAGGAATACGTTGGAAGTATTCTTTCTCCCCTATCCCCAGGGATTTTCTGGTAATATACGGGAAAATATGCTCCTGTTAATGAATATAAAATTAAAGTATGGCTTTTCTGGAGCATAACTCTTACACATATCAAATTATAGATGTAATATCAAGCATCACCTGTTCAAAGTTGCCAAAGCTGTATGAGCCCCTACAGGAGGAAGAAAACTCTCTGACTACCAAGTCTTTCTTTGCAAAAGAAAAGAGGATTATCTAAAAATGAAAAGTTGGGTACTATATAACACCAAAGCCCATGGAAACATTTCCAGCACAGATAATGTTGCCATGTCTACTTTCTCGTATGAGTTTTAATGTAACTACTGAAAACTGCCAACCTCCAAAATCCTTCAACACCCTTTCTTCACAAAAATCAGAGCTCCACAGTCAATCAATACTAATTCATCTTTGAAGAGCTGTTAACCAGTGCTGGTGAGTTCCTATATGTAGTTTTATGTTGCATAATCAATCAGTATTTGATTTGTTCGGTATGTCAGTGACAAAAATGGGTTTGGGGCAGGAGGTCTAGAATGTTATCCCCTCCTTCTTTACTACATGAAATTAGGTTCATGGTAATTGATTCAGCTTCAGGCACCATCATCTAGAAACACATCCCCAGCTTGAATACAGGGAAGGATACTCTGTACTTATCTAGGTCATCTTTTAACTTCTTCAATGACAGTCCATAATGTTTCTAATAGTGGCAAGTGATATAGTGAACAGTAATGTGTAGCAGGTTTCTAAAGTGTTTTCTCTTACTGTATTCATTGTATCTTCCAATTTCAGTAACATTATATTATAAGGTCTTCCAAGCCTGTTGTGTCAATGGAAAACTAGTGAATACCTCATCGTGAATATCTGGTGAAGCTTTCAGGCATCTTCTATACCCATAGCCTAGAATACTGGGCTGGGCCACTGGTTGACCAAATTTTGGGAAGCCACAGCCCAAGTGATCTAGCACACTTTGTTAAGACAAATCTAGGGCACTCTAAAACTTTGGATGAATACAAGTGAGATGCTGAAGAGTCTCAGGCCCTGTATGTTTAAGGTCTCTCTTTTTGTGCAAGAAGTATCTTTTGATTTCAGAGGTAGCGTTTTACAGAGTCTTCCTTGCTTGTTGGTGCCAGCAGGAAGTTACTCCCAAATATGAGATGGTCATGCCTTTCTGGGTTTTCTAAGTAAAGGCAATGATATAACCCTCACACCTGTGCTCCAGCAAGTACAATCTCAGTGATTTCAATCATTTCTAGTAATTCTGATCCTTTACCATGTTCATATGGACCATGTAAGACCTTTGAACAATACCTAATTCCGAAATTTTGCCTACCTAGTAGGGTGATGTTAGAACAGCAATATTCTATTTGTGATAGAATTAGTACCTTTTTAAGTTTTATTATTGGTTTTTCTTCCCATATCCTAAAAGTTTACAGTACCCATCCCACCATCCTTCTGGAGGTAGCTCATGTGCTGTTGCACAAGATGAAGGTTAGGTCGTTAGACATTATCAATGAGGTATTTCACATAATTGAAGTGGCTCATGACGGTGTCTGTGTCCACCTGGTATTCTGTACTTTTTACATTCCTTCATTTTCCCCATAACTGAGATGATATTTATACCCAATGAAAAACATGTTCTCTGTGAATTACTGGAAGACTACATTTATTTCTATTTTGCAGCTGTTCAGCATTCTCTGCTTAAGTGATTTTCACACTAATTCTAGTGTCATCTACAAAGAATGATATGAAACTGTGACTTGTGCCTGTGTTAATGTCAGATATATAAATGAGGAACAGGAAGGATTCAAGTACAGTTCCTTGGGAAACTGAGCTTTTTATGGTGGGGGCACTGAAAATGGCATGGTTTAAAACTACATGCTGTGATCTATTTGATAAAAAGTGCAAGGCACCACCCTCTTAATCACAACTCTCCAATGAAACTCATCAGGTGCACTGTAATTCAAACATTCACCTTTGTTCCCCTTGCCTTTATACAATGGCATTATAAAGACATTCTACCAATCCTCAGGCACCTCACCATAATCGAAATGTACAATGAGAATCTCAACAACCAATTAACGAAATAATCATCCCCTTTCGTATGAAAGTCAAATGCAATAATATCCATTCCAGCTGCCTTACCACATTTTATCAAATACAAGACTTTCACAACTTCTCTTTTCACCAAACTCTTACCATGACTCACTTTGCATCCCTCCCTAACCTAAACACCCACACATGCCACCCTGCCATCAAACACATTCAACAATCCTTCAAAGTACTCACTCCATCTCCTTTTCACTCTAAATATTACCACTTTCCCATCTGCCTCATTCACTTATGTTCCTATTTGTTCTCATGTTTATCTCACATTATTAACCTCCACCTAAATCATCATCTTATTCTCCTTAAAGTCTGATGATACTCATTCGACCCAACTCTCATTTACCTTCCTTTATAATCATTGCACCTTCCTCTTAACCTTCAACTGCTTTCTCTTGTATATCACTTATTCACTCACACTCCTTCCCTGCAAGTAACACCCATACACCTTTCTTTTCTCTTTCATTAACAACTTAAAGTTGTCATCCAATCACTCATTACCCTTTCTTACATGCCTAACTCCCACCTTCCTCATGCCAGACACTTCTCTTGCTTATGTTATCACTACTTTCCTAAATACCTCCCATTCCTCACCTGCTCCCCTAGCTGCATTTACTCTCATCTTTTGCCAATCTATACTAAATCTCTTCTGTTATCTCTTCACATAAGCCTCTTTTCCAGGCTCACGAACTTTAATCTCTCAAGGACCCCTTTTCCAAGCACCCCTGCTGCCCAAGGTTGTGCTACACCCAATGGCAAGGGCATATTGGTTCCTTTGATGCAAGAATTTCTTTGACTAGACTGAACTCTCATCAAATGATAATGATACAGCCTTATCATAGATGAGTTTTCACTCACAGTCTAAACTCATGCATGTGGAGTCTAGTAAAACTACAAAAGGAATATTACCACTGCCAATACAGAACTGCCAAGCAAATCCAAGAGGGTATGAGTACACACATCACCCTAACAAGAAGTAAAAGCCAAACACCCTTAGTTTAAAATACAAAACACAATATCATAATTTTCAAAATACATTTAACCTTTCATTTAATCCATAACTTGCAATATAATGCCCATCTTAACACCAACTTATGACATTTAGCATGACTGTTATACTAAAAAGACTTTTCTGATTGTTAGCCAGTGTTGAGAATGCATGTTAACTCTAGTTAGGGAGGGATAACAACCTTATAAATATTTTTGATGGCTATGATTAGCTAGGCCATGAATGAAATCTGTAAAAGGGTGCCCATATAATGCTGAGGAAGCTACGCTTCCCGAGTCACTGCCCAGATGCTATGGCAAGACATGGCTTAAAAGCATGTCCTTCAAACCCTGTTGGGTGCTGAAATCTGTAAACGGCAGAACTGTCGCATTAACAACTATACTTCAATCATGAGAAAATTAAATTGTTATACTGTACTCACCACACGATGATGAAGAGTTGTGGAGACACTGGGTGAGGATAAGTACAGATGGCAGGGATTTTGCCCTCTTGTGGTCTTGAACGCAACACAATGCACCATTATTTCACATGTGATTTCACTTTGATTCACTTCTCACTTCCACTAATCACTTCTCACTCTCACTAATATCCCCCTCACTATTTTATTAGCCAGGCAAAAACTCTCTCTTAGATCAACGAATCAGCACTGGGCAACAGCCACCTATAATCTCTGGTGTAAACTTTATGGGATCTCCAACACACTTAGTCCTGAATGCTTGAGTGAGTCCATGCAAGATACTACCTTACCAACAAGTTTATGACCAATACCTTACAGCTAAGCCGAGTCCATATGGTTGGGCCTGGCTCTGTACCAACCTGCTAGTGAGTGTCACCTACCGCTGGTACGTGGACTTGCGCCAACCACTCACTACTTTCACACAAAGTTCATTATACTACTATTTGGATGTAAGTCCCTCTAGATATACTGATGGACAAGTCCACAGGTGTTAATTTTTACCAGCTTTATTATACATACTCGTCTACCTTTTTAAGTTCTAATTATCGAAAGGAAATTCCTAGTCTATGCCTGCTCTTTAGACCCAAGTAGCAAAGTTCTTCATGACTGTACTTATATGAAAACTGATGAGGAGGTACGCACTGCACTGGTATGTTTGTATACTAGGTGTGTCACTCACTAGCCAGGTTGTGTGAGAGAGAAAGGGACAGAGTCCTGTGAGAGGAGAGGAGTCCTCAGCACCGGGTTGAGAGACAGAGCGGTAATAAGACACTGAGTGAGTGAGTGGGGCTGGACCACTTGGGGCCTGACCTGTCTCACACGTTTACCCTCATACCAGCAGTAGCGGCTGCGGCACACCGCCACTCACCAACAGATAGCGAGTCCTCTTACTGCACTGATGGAGCTGGAGACCAACCTGACTTGCCCACTGCCACTGTTACCACTCTGAAAGCTTCTGTTTCTTTCATCTCACTCAGCGACACATCCTCATCCAAGAACTGACAGCAGCTGTAGTGTTGTGCTGTGGCTGATATACTTATCTTGTGAGCTGTGTTTGATCTTAGATTATTTTAATTGAGTGCTGGAGTGTCAATCAGGTGTCTTCTGCATCAAGGTCCAATTCAATGACTGAACTATCTGGACTGTCATAGGTGGTGATACCTGCAGTTCTGGTTGTGGCATGAGCTGAGGAGATACATTCAGTACCAGTGGCAGCATCAGCAAAATGCAGGATTCTCCATATCGAGACTCAACCCTGGTGGTAGTGACGCACCTGAAGCCTAAGTCCCCCCGACCTCTGAAGCTTCCACGTTCTCTTGGACGGCCACGACGGTCTCCTGGTGACTGTAGTGGCCGACGAAGTGGACCCCTAGCACGGGCCACTCGGGCTGCACGTTTACTCTTGTGCAAGACAGGAGTAAGATTTATTCCTTCATCTTTAGGAAAGAGTCGGCACAGCTCCTCTGCAACACGTGGTTCTATTTCCTGTAAATTTAGAAGTTATATGTCAATCTATGACTGAAAACAAAAATAAAGGAAACTCTAAATCTAATATGATTAACACCTAGAGTTATTCTGAACAGCCATCTTAGACTTCTAAAAACTTAACATCTACAAAATGAAGTCAATGGATAACTTAAAACTCAGTATGCTGTATAATTCCAAAACACAAAATTATCATATCACCATACACAGGAAATATACATGGATGTGAGTGAATGAAGCCATCTTTGTCTGTTCATGGTGCTATCTATCTATTTACATCTATGATGCCTGTTCCCAAATGGAACTCCCTCAAGAGGGTGGCCACAGAAATAGGGTCTCCATCATTAGTTAACTCCAGTGCCACTTCATAGCCTTTAGAGCATCACCCTTAACAGGCCACTGGCAGAGGGTAACTTTAGAGAAGTGTTTGAAGAGGCTCCTACCTAATGTTCCTACCGACTTCTACCTAATGTGTTTGCCTAATATTCCCACCTATTACTACCACCTACAGCTCTCACCTTATGTACCTATTTACTACTTCCACCTTATGTTTCTAATTACTACTTCTACCTAATACTCCTGTCTAATGTTCCTACCTACTACTTCTATCTATTGCTAAAAGGCAGAGCTAGGACACAGCATCCATCACAGGAAATATCTAGATTTACAAAGAATGAGTTGTGTGAGCTAAGTGTAGCCAACTGTTATGTGTGACAAGAAGAGATAGTTTACCAACAGTCTATCTGTGAGCAAGGTAGAAAGAAAAGACAGCTACCTGGGTCAGAGAAGAGCAACAAAACAACCACTGAAGTGCTGGATCACTATGCAGCCACCACACTAACCCTCCTGGTACCACAGTAGGTAGTATGGTAATATACCTCTTTGGTCGGTGGTTGCTTCCCAACTACTACCTACCTACCATACAGATAGACAGAGGTTTGATCAAATTAAAAATGATGTAGTAAGAGAGAGATCTGATATTGAGTAAGCGTGAGAAAGCTAAAAAGGGTAGGCTGAAATGATTTGGACATATGGAAAGGACACCTAACAGGCATATGTGGTAGGATGCCTAACAGGCATATGTGGCAGGAGTGTAATGAATAAGGAAGTAGGGGAGCCTAGGAAGAGATACAGGGATGCAGTGAAAGAGGCACTGAATATCTGGGACCTGAAAATGCTGGAAGGTGTGCAAGATATGTAGGGACAGAGTGAGCTGGAGCGATGAGGTAAACAGGGTAATGCGCAGTCACTGGGCTTAATCTGTGGGTCCTGGTTATGGATAGGGGGGAAGGTTCTGGTTTCGGTTCATTATACACAACATCAAAAGTGCGAATATGGGTAAATGAGGCCCCCCCCCTTTTTTTTTTCTTAACAAGACCTTGCTTATACGTAAAACAGCAAACAAGTGAGAAAAAAAAAAAAAAAACATGCACAGTATACCTATACAATATTAATGTATGAATAAATTCTGATAAATTGAAACCCCTTGTTAGATGTTCCTCTAATTATGCTAGAAAACAGCATCTTCAGCCTTCCCTTTTCATACATTCCTGTAGGATAAAAGTTAAACCTGAGTACTAAATGACACCAACAAAATATAATTTACTTTCCAAACCTAACAGCATGTCAAAATGTTCTTAAAATTTGTTATGCACAAATGATCGTCACCAAACAGAAGCACAAACAATATTTCAATTGGAACTATGAAATAAATAATAATATTTTACACTGCTGATAGAGTGTAAGACCACATTCAATCAAAAACTAGTTACATATTCAAATATATAATTAAAAAATAAATGACATTTACAATTCATACCTGACCATCCCTGCCAATTTTAACAGGTTTGCCTTCATTCCAAGGGTTGTAAAGATGCTGTGTCTTGGTGAAGGATAAATCTCTCCTGCGGAGAACAAAATGAAATTATATAAAGCTATTCTGATTGTGTCATTATTCCACTTAAGTCCCTGTGGGACAAGAAACTGCCTAAACAGATGCTCTAATTATGTGAAAACCAAGAAGAATAAAGCAAAACTTACAACAAGACATAATCAAAGACAAACCTACATTAAGTAAAAATTGCTGTCCTTAAATCTTCTCCAGCTGAAAGATATCATTGCAAGACACCATTCAAGCCATACGATATGAAGAGTCAAAACAGTCATTTACAGCCCTTTATTACGCCTACTGATTATTTCCCATCTTCTTTTGGTTACGTGGCACAAATGCTTGAACTCTGAACATTCTACTTTAGGCACCAAAAACTTAAAATAAGGGTGGGTATGAGGAATTAGGCAGCAACACTCTATTCCATGGTGAAAATCCTTACTTTTAAGATCTGCTCCCTCACTCTTATTCAGAAAAACTATGTTCAGCCTATAATGCTACAAGAGAAAATTATCAATAAATCATTTCTGTATGCAACATTTCAGAAAAATATTTCAAAATTCTTCCTATAGATAGTCTCACTAATAATTTAGTTTAATTTTCCATCAATACTTTTTCCATACATGTTCACTCATTCACTCACATCCATTCTCTAGCTAAAACAAAACCACAGCTCTTCAAGGCCCCACAGATCTCTCTGTGGTTTCCCCTGGCTGCTTCAAATGCCTTGGTTCAGTCCACTGACAGATCATTGCCTGTATAAAACATACTGCTCCAATTCACTTTAACCCATGCACACCTTACACCTTACTGCAAGTTCAAGCCCCAAGCACTCAAAATCCTTTTCACTCCATCGTCAAATGTCCAATTTGTCCTCTCCACTTCAGACACATATACCCTTTTTATCCTCTTCATATCTAAAACATTTCAGTACATCCTCTTTAGCTCTCTTAACCACACTCTTCTTATTACCATACCTCTCTCTTATCATTTCTTACTTAGTCAACCATTTTCACACCACATTCTGTCCTTAGGCAATCATTTCCAACACATTTAACATCTTCTGTACTATCTCACCTAGATCCCAAGCTGTGCATCCATACAACAATGTTGGCGATACCAGGCTCTGCCTGCAAGAAGTTACAGCAAGTGAAAAGTCACCTTTGGCAAGGCAGTATCACTATGAGTTTAGTCTCAGCAAGGGACTTCTCACTCCAAAGGAGTCTGCATTTCCCTGCAACTGGAAGTAGTGCATCCTTGGGCTGCATGAGCCTTTAGGAAGTGATTCCTGATAATTATGATATAAATAAATACATATATGGATAACACTATGTTCCATATTCTGCCAATAGAATGGGGAGCATAACCAGCTTTAAATCAGAAAAAAATTAAAAGCCCAATGCCAGAGCTGTTCAGTTCACCTAGATATCCAATCCAGTTCAAAGACTCCTCCAAGTGCTCGAGCAGACAATCCAGGTGGCAACACCCACGTGATAGGAGGCAGATCTCTTCTGGATTCACCAGCCAGCCTAGCAAATCCTGAAAAACATTGGGCAGGTCAAATTTTTCGTTTAATGAGTGATTTCCATCATACTTTAAGAAAATGTCCATAGTCACCCTCCATGGCAAATTCACTGTATCTAATAAGTGTCAAAAACATGGTAATCAACCTAGATAATCAACCACAAAATGTAACCCTGTTAACAAATTGAAAAAATTGAAAGTTCTGACATAGTCTATTGATATGAAATTACCACTACATTGTTCTAATGATGCATTCATGCCTACAGGTCACATGAACCTACACAGCAAGAAAAAGAACACCCTCTCTGGGCACTCACACAAATATCAATCACAGGGCACCCATGTCATGTGAAAAATCTCAAAAATGCCTACATATAAGACCAATTTCACCTGCTCTGAATCTTAAATAAAACTAATAAAAGCAGTACAAAAAAGCTGTTTTAAGTTTGTTAACTACTAGTCAAGCTTATATTCAGATATCCTGACAGTCTGTGCCCAAAAAAAACTGTGGTTTACTAGCTAGAACCTTCATTTTTGCTTTGTGGCTGAGACCTTTCTAACATTTGTCATGGTACTGAAATTAACAATTTTGAAGTGTGGTTCTGTACAGCTAATCTACTAATAACACAAAAGTTATGGTCTGAAACAAAGCTTTATAGCATAAATAAATAAAAGGACAATGGAAGTACCAGTAATAGTTGTACTACTGAAAGTTTGATGTAAGAGTCATGAATGTGACCTAAGGTCCTTCATACATCATACACAGATTATATAATATCAACCAAGTAATCAAAATTATAAAATACTGTACTAACCACAGAAACGTCCACTCTCCTTAATGGAAAATATGAGAATGACATTCCTTGCTTCCCTAAACGCCTGGTTTAACTTAGCCTCATTCTGAGGTGGGGTCGACCAGACTCCCTTAGACTTAGAGAGTGATATATTTTCAGCATTATTTGATTTCATAAGGAAGAATCTTGCATCACGGAACATGTAGTTCACTTTGGTAATGTAGTCATATTTCTTCTTCGTAGAATTTTCCTTTGTTTTCTTGAGTGCTGTAATGGATAAGATTCTGTACAATCATTTACTAAAAATTTATTTATTTCCATTACACTTACAACAAAACTTTCAACTATCAACAAATATGAAGTCTAATATCTCTGTTTGATTCTCATAACAAAAAACAAACATTCTCTCCCATTATGTAATTCTCACAATGATCTGCACCTCATAAAAAAAAATTCAGTGGAAATGCAAATTTCACCAAAGCATAAAAATGCAGAAAAAACATGACAATGAACTCCATATAAAGAAGCAAAAGAAAAAGGTTTGCTGACAATTAATCTGTAAAGCACATATCACATTCAGAAGGTAGAAAAAGCTCCCAAAGTATTAATTAGGATAAAATAAAACGGATTTCACTTCATACCTGAAGCACTGATGTGTCAACATCGTTTACATCATCATTACCATAATCACATTCAGGGTGATCATTTTCATGACTATGTTTAGTAACTGCATTTTCATGGTCATCCCAGCGTACTGAGTAACGGAGCCAATTGCATCTCTCAGTTACAGTTTTGCCGGTCTGGCCAATGTATACATCTTTACATGTAGCATCTCTCAGTTACAGTTTTGCTGGTCTGGCCAATGTATACATCTTTACATGCCTTACATTTGACGGCATAAACATTCCTAACTATTGGATGATTTGGCCTACTTTTAATTAAGGCCTTACTGATAGTGTTATTGTACTGGAAGGCAACATTAAAAGTTCTACTTTTTGGTACCTGTCTTACATCAGCTAAGCTGGGAGAATAGGGGCAACATTAAACATTTAGATCTACCATCATTTATCACAGTTTTTGTTACTAGATGCATAAAATGTCTTAATAGCTTTCCAGTAATCCTTGTTCACAAACCACTTGGGATAACATAACTGCCTGAAGATAGGTGGGTGCTCAAACACCAGTTGTCCAAAATTATACATTTCACTTTAATAAAGCTTTTGCCTTCACAGACGCATCATCATCATCATAAAAAAAAAAAGTGCATCACAAAACTGGGATGTGAAATGCAAAATGTAGACACGTATATAAGAAACAAAAAAGTGTGGGAAAACACTATAAGCAATACAAATCAACAATGTCACAACGGAGAGTACGAACTACAAACTAAATACGAAATATAAAAAACTTACAGTAGAGGAAACACAGAACAAATCCAGAACAATCTTAAACAGGAGGAAATACAGACACTGCATCACTAAATACACCAAGAAGGGCCAACTGAGACCATTATTGTCCAGGTGTGGCAGCTGAGGTTAGATTTGGCTCGTATGATTCTCTCTGACCTTCGTAATCCAGGACCAGATGGGTCAGTGACGCGTTCCCCTTGTCCTGAAATGGCGGACGTGGTAGCTTATGGCAAATCGGTAACATGTTCCCAGTACTAAAATGGCGTCTGGTCTACATCCTATTGGCAGGCCATCAAAGAGCTGTATGGCAGTAGTCATGTTTGTTTGGATGTTGATGATAGGTGCTTTCTCTCCATTATGAATAGCTTCTAATACCTGTAGTATCCTCCAATCACTGCAACTAGTAATGATTTTGGTGTTATTCACTATAATCTTCCTCAATATTTCCATGCTTTTCTTCATTATGTTGTTTGATTCCACCTTCTTGTAAGGGAAGCGAGAGGTGGTTGTTCAAGGTGCAGGTCGTATGTCCGGTGTAGTCTACATGGAGAGGCTGACAGGCCCCAATATTATACTGGTACTCATACACCACATGGTACAACTAAAACTTCCAGAGGTACTTACCATATTGTTGGTAATTACGAGCAAAAATATTTCTGGATAATTTTAGTACATTATCAGACTGATACGTAACTTCCACGTTGACATATGTTAGTCAGGAGCTTTAGGTAGAAACACAGCACAAGTTAGCCCAGGGTCAGACCCAAATGGGTTTGAATCTTGGGTGTGGCAGTCAGCCTACACCCAACCTAGGTGTTCATCCTCTTGGTACTGGCACATAATTGGGTACCTTGCTTAGGCTGGTGTGTGTGTGTGTGTGTGTGTTGTGTGTGTGTGTGTGTGTGTACATGCATAAAAAATAAGGTCATGGTTAAGAGACAATAGTAAAACTTGCTCCCCATCACACAAAAATAGTAATCACACACAAACACACACACACACACACTCTGTTACCCACTATAGGCAAATATAACAAAAATAAAAAGATCTGATTGAGATAAAAATTGTAAAGGAAGCTTGAGAAGAGATATAACACCTAGAAGGTAGTAAAGGAGAGTGAGGAATGATATAGGAAATGAGAAGAAAGTACAGTCACAATAAGAATGAAAACATGAAAATGAAGTAAAGGGGTGCATTTGCCTTATATTAACAATAAAGAAAAGTAGTGGCACTTACGATCTTCAGTACTCTTCATGGAAGTTTCTGAGGCACTACGCTTTCGTTTTCTACTATCTTCCTTATCCTCCATATCATCCTTATCAACTGTATTAAGCAAAAAAAGAAAAAAAAATGACTTCTATAGAAAGACTGAAACAATGTTTCCATCATAAGAAAAGAAATATTAATGTGAGATTACAAAAAGAAGTAAATAAAAGGAAATCTATTATGAACTGTGATTATGCAGAACTTTTATGAGAGGGGCAACAGAGTAGTAAAACACACCTGACGATTCCCTTGAGATGGAGGATGCTCGGGATGCCTCACTCATGGACGGTTCATCATCTGAGAACTGATGATCAGAGGATGCCTCACTCCTTGTGTCAAACTCCATGTCTCCATCTCCTTCAACTGTTTTGTCTCCTTCTTCTACTGGTCAATACAAAAACGATATAATGATATGGCATGCAAAGATTCCACTATGGATTTTAGTGCACACTGCAATCTAAACAACAATTCTTTAAACAAAAATAAAATCCTCTTTTAGCAACTGTATAAATTTATCACACTAATAAGGTTGGCTCAGGATGTACATGAGCTGAGATGCATCTAACTGACAAAGTTCTTTTTTGTGTCTGTTAGCCTATATGTGTTATGTTAAACTATATTAGCCTAACAAGGTTAGGTTAAAGTAGGTGAAAACAAAAAGCTGAAAATACAAGTATATCTATCATGAAAACACTGAGGGAACTTAATTACATTTAAACTCATGATTTAGGTACTTGGTTGGCTGCCTACTTTGGTTTTAGGCCTATGAACTGCTAATGTCATTAACCAACAACAAAAAAACTTGAACATCTTAATCAGGTGTTCCAGACAATTTCAAGACTAAATACATTGTATATAAGGTCATTCATGGATATGTCAATGAGCTATTCCTATGTAGTAACTTGAGATGCATGAGACAAAGCTACAAGCCTTTCACATGTTATATCTTAGAAATGTCTGAGGATAGATCCTTGACAGGCAAACATCATAAAAGTAAAAGTACACTAAAGAATAGTCAGTATTGATAAAGAGTGGATGGTCAACACAAGGTATAGCTGCATATCTGCTGTTCTGGTTTGGCATGGAACAGCAGTAGTACAAGTTGGCAAAATTACTTACTTCCTGAGAAGTGTTAACAGTTCAGAGGTTCCTAGGATTGTATTTGTTACAATATCAATGTACTACAGTTACAGCATCAATATGCTTACTAATTCAAATGCTGCAAGTGACTTTAATAACTTTTCATGAGAAACTGAATACTGTGCTTTGCATAACATATTAATAGATGGTGAAAAGCTGAGTAACCCTGACGAAGAGAATGGTTACCATGTAGTTTCATTATATCTCAAAGATGAGAGATGGGGTCAAACATAAGTCAATTCCTTGTTGAAAGTGAGAGTACATACACCATGTGAGAATGTGGATATAATCTCATTTACTAACATACAACGGGTTGAAAAAAATTCTTCCAAAATTGTAATTTACAGTATCTTCTTTCTTTTTATAATAATTTTTTTATACCTGATCACCACTTCCTGCATTGTCAAGGTAGCTCCAGGAAACAGATGAAGAAACACATCCACTCACATACACATTTATATACATATACACACATACACATATATAAACATATATATACATGTACATATTCATATTTGCTTGCCCTCATTTATTCCCAACGCCACCCTGCCCCATAGGATACAGCACATGTGCATGAAGGAAAAGAAAAAGATAACATATATATATGTACATTCTCTTCTCCTTCCCCACACATTAATAACAGAATACTAATAATGAAATATTTCAAGATATTCTAAGGTATCATTCATACTCTGGGCATTTCATGATGATGTTATGGTATCTCATACACTGACAGTCAGTTCATAAACAAATCTTGATCTTTGCTAAAGTTTACATTTGCAAAGGATTTTCTGCAATTTTACCCATCCTTTCCTTTCTCCTAAGAGTATCCATTTCAGTATGTTTGACAAAAACAATAATGATATTCAGGGCAATAAAAAATAAGACTATTAATTTAGACGTAATATATGAGGTGCTCAAGAGATTTGATTCACATGGCTATAACCAAGTTAACCACCACAACAAGCCCCATCACATTTTCTGCTGTTTTCATTACTCACTGCCGAAGTTAAGAGATGTAAGTCATGGTAATTAGTTTATAGTTTTTGTGCTTAGTTGATGGATTTATAGAGGTGCTTCTGAACTTGCACCTGTGCTTGCCTTGTCTTTTCCGATTCTGTTTAAAAACAAAAACTTTTCCTTCTCCATGGAAACATGCTTTGATACATCCACTCCCTAAGAAGGGTAACCGTTTTGACCCCTCTAACTATCATCCCGTTCCTTTCACATCTACCATTTCCAAAGTCTTTGAATCCCTCCTCAACTGCCATATCCTTAAACACCTCGAAAATCAGTCCTCTCTGATCACCAGTATGGCTTCCATACGGCGAGATCAACTGGTGATATTCTTTCCTATCTTGCTAATATCTGGGCATCATCATTATGGGGAGTCATATGTAGTTGCCCTTGACATATCTAAGGCTTCTGACAGGGTGTGGGATCGGTGTTTCATCTCTGAACTCCCCTTTTGGCTTCCCTCCATCACTTTACTCCTTGATATCTAGCTTCCTCTCCGGCCGATCTATCTCTGTGGTTGTCGATGGATCAGCCTCCCCCCTTTTCTCCATTAACAGCAGTGTCCCTCAAGGGTCTATACTGTCCCCAACACTTTTTCTCCTTTTCTTCAACGAGTTTCTCTCTTCCACAAGTAATCCAATGCACTCATACGCT
>JAYMFT010000038.1:72127-84480 GCA_038088735.1 Panulirus argus | reverse complement strand
AAAAAAAAAAAAAAAAAAAAAAAAATATATATATATATATATATATATATATATATATATATATATATATATATTAGAAAATGGTACAGGGAAAGAAAGTTCTGAAGTTTATGTGTACGTGAGCAATGTGCGTTATTATGCATACATACGCGCGCACATGTATGGCAAGTGAATGGACATTAACGTCCATAAACTTTCCCCCTGAGCTTAGGATCCTCCTTTCCCTCTTTCCCTCCCTCCCAACCCTCTCCCACCATCACCCTGCATCAAACCGACTTCAACGAACCACTCGCACTCTCTAGCATCACTCACCATCATCTTCAAGCCCTAATACTATCTTCTGTTTTTCCGTTGCATCGTCCTCTTCCAGTCTCTTCTTTTCCCTCACTCCCATCCTCCAGGTGGAAAGCAAAAAAACATCCAGCTATTAATGATCGCAGCCGTGATTATTCAGCGAGTCAATTCTCGATCGTCTGTCCCGCTGCTGTCTCCCCAAGTCGACCCATCAAGCCGCGCATGTTAACAGAATGCGATCAGTTTTACTCATGACTGTTTAATCCCCTGCGGCTCCTTGTAATGGCCGCAACCCAAGCGAGGCGGTCCTCCCATTTCCTTTGTCCCTAAAACCTCCTTATCAACCCCTTAGGAGTCTCTTAAAACGCTTTATTTATATAAAAATGTCAGAACCACCAGTGCATGACTGTTCCGGGGATTCTGGAGCAATTGCTCCGTAAATCACTATAAATCCGATAATAAAGGCAATCGTACACTTGTTCTAGCTTTTAATTGGACCATCATGACTGGCAGAAGTGATGTTTATGGCCTGTACTGTGGGTCTTGTTTTTAATTTCTTGCTGCCGTTAAGTTCAACGACTCTCTAAAGGTCTACCGGAGAACCAACTGTAGGTTGACTCGTAAAGGATTTTCTGCTGTGAAGGATGAGCGTCGATAAAAACAGTAAAGAATAACAAGACAGCAATAAAGAATTCGATGCCAAAAAAAAAAAAAAGGATAAAATGTTTTCGATAAAACAGCCCTTCCAGTGTGTCTGGATATGCCTGGAACCAAACCTTTACCAGATATGCATATATAATTAAGCCGTTGCTCCGTGTCGGGTTTACACATCCCAGCCCATACGGGGACGGCGCCCACGACCCACGCCCTATCATTAGACCACCCGTCCACCCTTCAGTAAACACTTTTCCTCTTAGTTCGCCAATCTTATATACTTTTAGCCCAACTCTCCCAATCAAGTACACCTGCTTGACGTATTCGCAAATGTTGTCACCCGTATGAGAAATGATCTTCAATACGTTAAGTGTGACGACAAATGTTGGAGTCCAGTGCTTCATCGGCCTGTTTGTAGTGCTCTCTCAGTCAAGCAATTTCCTGGTCTTGCTTCCTTGTCCATCCCAGGTAAATGACTCTTCAAACAATGGCAGCTGGAACTCACGGACTCGTCCTGACCTAACTCTTCTGTGCGTCCCATGAATCATGATATTTACATCATCTCTTCCAGACCCACATCCTGGAAATTACGTTTCCAGACCAACTACCAAATTGAGTTTGCTCCGCTCCACTAATAAGATGTACCCATAGCTTCAAGTATCCAGTGTTTACCTTCTACTGCTGCTTGGGAAAACTTGGCTTTAAAGTCACCTTTCCAAACTTTGCTTCACTCCAGAGTTGATGCCTTGGGAAACTTGGCTTCAACATCTTCTTTCCAGAGGCTTACTTCTCTCCACAGCTGATGCCTCGGTAAAAAACTTGGCTTCAGCCACACCTTTCTAAGACTTGCTTCCTTCCGCAATTGGCCACTCGCTCTGAACTTCAGCCTAGTTCGTAAAAAAAGAAGAGAAATTTCCCTAACAGCAGAGTTTACTCAAGTACAGTTTTACATCAGTTAAGAGTCTGCTTCGGCACCGCCAGTGGCAACGGTCAGGTAACCAACCGAGTAATATATATTTTTTTTTTTTGCCATCTGGAAGCCGACGCTTCCTAAGGTGGTCTGATCTGATCTCTGAGCCCTTGGCTGTGGGCGGCCGATTTTCCGCTAGTCTGCCCTGCAAGTTCATGATGGAAAGTACATTCTGTCTGTCTTCCTTCATTCCTGTTTGATCGCTGTCGTCTAAGAGACAGTGATAATGGAACTGCATATGGGGGACTCTGGCGTTGTTTTATGCCTTGGTTGACGTATTCATCCAGATTGTACCTTATCTTTTTGTCTAACAGAGTATCATTGTCCACGAAAAGCTGTCATGGTGATATCATTGGTTGCAGGTAAGCTGGTGGTGGCAGCGGTGATGTTAATGGTGGCAACTGCGTGTGGTGATAAGAGGATGTGGCTGTTAAACAAGGATGTCAGTGGTGATGGTAATGGTGGTAAGGTAAGTGGTAACAGGTGAAGTGACCGTGAAAATGATATCAGCGGTGGTGGCAAATGGTGGCAACCATCTTGCTTACAGTGGTAATGATTCTGACAATGATGATGGCAGTGTGACGGTGACAGCTAAAAGCGGTATCATTCACCCTTTTTTGCTAGGGAAATAAGCCCCCTGTTGTGCTACGGGAATTCGTGACGAATGAGAAGGATCTGTTGTGCCGTTTGTTCCTCCCTAACGACTGCAAGATCGAATAAGATCAGAAATGTTAAGTCTTATCATCGAAATTATAGTCAATTAATAATATATCGACACATTTCTATTGCTTTCTCTTTTCATAAAAGAAATATCAGTTGTCAAGAGTAATCTTTTCACGGACCAGCAACGATTTTCATATACTTATGAGCAATGTGCAGCAAAACTGAAATTTGCAAGTGTTCGATACATTGGAAAAGGCGGAAAAAAGCATAAATCTAATAGATGGTGGTGGCGGTGGTGGAGGGAGCGAGAGAGATGGCACCTCTGAGGGATGTGTGACTGCGACAGTGGTGGTGTTGGTAGTGGTGGTGGTGACAACGGTGGTTAGGTCGTGTGTGGTGATGACTGCTCTTGAAGGTACTGTATGTGCAAAGAATTATTCGCGCGAGGTTCATGCCTGGCACGGATTCCTGTCAAATAACGGCCAGTTCTCGGGTGTACCACTACTGGCACAGGTCCTTGGTGTGTGTGTGTGTCAGTGTATGGGCGAATTTTCGTGGATGTGTGTGTTGTGTACCATGTGAACTCTCAGGGTAATTTCAATGAAATAAATGAAAGTTCTTCCATCAATGAAGGCAGGTGAGTCAACGGCACTCAGAACAGACGTTATCTGAAGCAAGAAAGTTATTTTTGCAGTAACAACAGCAGAAGTGAGACGAGTTTTATGGCGAGTGTTGGTCTTTTGTTCCTCAAACGAGAGGAGCCTAGGGCCCATCAGTGGTGGTAGTGAGATCATCCAGTCTTTCTGGCTACAGTAGGAAAACAAAAAGTTGCAGTAGCAAGAGACTGAGCAAGCAAAAATAAAACGTACCATCAAAAGATTCATTAGAGTCAGTAGAGGATACAACAAGAGCAGCAATACAATCTTGCTGCAGCTGACCTGCCTTTAATAATATCCGTTACGGTCATGTAAGCAAATACAGACACCAACAGCATTATTAATAGTCAAATACCAATAGAATCTCAGCAGCAACAATTCAAGAACAAGAGACAGCAGAGAGAAAGAAAGAAAGAGACAAGGCAACGGCAGCAAACTCAGGTACAACAACAGCGGAAGAGAGGGAGGACAACAGCTGACATAATAACAGTCTAGGCAAATGTCAGTAACCGCGGGGTGAGAGCCTAAGCAAGCATCAGTAACAGAGAATTACACGACATCAACAGTAACTCGTCTAAGCAAACATCGGTAACAACGGAGAAAGGGATATAAAAGAAAGCCGTAATGACAGCTTAATCAAAAGCATTAATCACAGATTTAACAGCAGCAACACCAGGAGACTCTCATATATCAGTGGAAACAGTTGGGGCGGCGGTGAGGCCAATAACAGAGTGAGGCAGTGGTGCGACCAGTGGAGTTAGTGTGTCGTCAATAATGGGGGGTGGGAAGAAGTGTGATACTAACAATGGTGAGATCCCAAGCCAGCCATTGAGTGTCGTCAACAGTGGTTGGAAGTGTGTCGTTAATACTGGCGTTAGTGTGATATCACCAGTGGTGAAGCCCCCCCCCCCTCCCCCTAAGGCCAGCCGTCCATCCGCAGCTGCAGGAGCAGGAGGCCGCTGCTGCTGCCACCAGCAACACCACCATTGCTCAGATCATCAGGTATGTCAGCGGTGGTGCTCTCGACTCGTCATAAACAAGACCCTCTGGCCAGCCAGCCAGCCAGCCAGGGGCGTCATCAGCATGCAGCCAGAGGCCTCGGCCTCGCCACCACCACCACCTCCACATCAGGAATCATAAGCGTTATGACAAACCATCTGCATCAACCGCCACCACCATCACTACGACCAAACACGAGAACGACCAAGCTGACAGACAGGAGAACGATCACGCTGACCAACGCAGGAACGACCACGCCGAGAACAAGGAAGACCACATGACCAGGTCTATGAATGCACGTGAACTAAATGCTCCAACGAAAGAAAAAAAAGTTTCCTTATGAGAGTTCTGAGGTAATTCCTAAAGGGATCGCCGGTAATAATTTTCCAGACGAGAATAAAGTTTGTGTCAGCGCGGCTCGACTCCCCTGCACCTGGACCCCAGTTGCTCCCCCTCTGGTCAGGTGGGATACGCCCTCAGCACTACCCTCTACCACGTGTGAATATCGTTCTCAGAAAATGGTTTGCCACTAAATCGATCGGGTCGCACAACATCTGCGCGGATTCAACTTTCAAACCTCCAAGAAATCCTCTCTCTCTCTCTTACTCTCTCCCAAAACGTCCAAAAAATCCTCTCTCTCACATACGTCCAAGAGTTTCTCTCTATCCCTCTCTTGTATATGTTCAGGTGAACTGTAAGTGAATGATATTCAGCGGGTTAGCACCTCTCGCTCTGAGGCGGAGTTCATCAAAACCAGGGCCATGCGAGTCCCTCTCCTTAGGATTTATTGCGTCTACTTTTTCAACCACCGGTTATAACCGAGTCAGAGCCTCCTCCCTGATGGCGTCGGGGGCTATATACCAACTTTTTAATCGATACATTTTGTAAGATCTCATCTTCGCTTAATATAAAGTAAGCCGTAAATCCTCTGGCCTTTCTTGTTCTTCGCTGCAACCTGAATGGACGCGACGCAACCCCTCCTTGATAATGGTTGTTGCTGTCTTATCACCATTTCAATAATGGCCTGCCCGTATTATTGGTCCATCTACTGTGCTAATACGCACCCTCATAACTCAGTATCACCCGGCCATGCAGTTCCATTATGAGGCGGCCTCCCTCTGCAACAGTGACAAAGGGGTGCACATGCGTCATCTGTTTCCCGTCCATACAGACACGGAGGGAGGGTGAGGGAGGCAGGGAGGTAAGGAACACTGCTTGCTTACACTGTCAAGTGTCTCGGTGCCATCGCCACACACACACCTCATATTCTGCCTCCCTTTCCCTTAATCAATTCATTCATAAGTTATCAGGGGGGCGGGTGAGAAGCGAGGGTGCTTTCGTATTCGGCATGGCCCTTCTGCCCTTCCAGGGTGAGTCTCCTCCTCTGCTCTCCACCACCTTGACGGCCTCACAAGGAGCGCTCCCTCAGGAATGTTAAGTCCCAGTAATTAGGGTCGCAGAAGCCACGGGCCTGAAGATTCAGCCGGCGATAAGCCGGTAGGATGGGGCGGGCCAGGCGCTGCTGAGGGTCGCCCGGTCATACGGTATGCAGGGGGCGAAACCTTAGGCCCCGAGAGAGGATAAAAACAGGGCAGCCACCCGCTCCTGAGGGCGGGCTGGCCCCACGGTGACGGGGCAGCTATAAGGTATGCGAAGGGCGGTCATCCAGCCTGACTTTGGCTATAAAAACGAGGCGGACGGCCGCCCCTCGATTAGAGCAAGAGTCTCTGGCGAGGGGGAGGGCAGCCCAGCCATCAAATATGTAGACGTTCTGGCCCCCGCTGCCCACGATAACAAGCCCCGTCTTCTGGGGGTCTTGCCCAACACCTTAACGCCCCGAACAACGACGCCAGCGATACCCCCGAAAGCGATTACCTGATGTGAGGAACTGGCCCCAATAAAGATTTCGTTCTTATCGATAAAATTTTGTTGTCTGAGTGGTTACCGAGAGTCAAACGACTGACTTTAAGACCTGTTGTGTTTACAGAGCCAGGAGACATAATCTTCTGATTATAGATCGGGCGGGAAAAAGTGACGCAGCAACAATACGTCTGGGTCGCTGAGCTTTACGTACTCCCCCGCCATTGACCGCAAAAGAGGTGGCAAGGCAGCAGTAAATATTTGTCGAACGAATAAGCAAATAGTGGTCTTAAGAGGAACGTATTACATATTAGGCATCAACACAGACACACATGTATATGTGTACTCTGTCTGTTTTTGTGTTAGTTGTCCACACACATACAAACACAATTATATATATATATATATATATATATATATACACAATTATATGATCGTGCAGTTTCCACGCTGCACTTCACGTAGGAATGAAATGATGCACTCCTTTGGAGCAAACTGATTCTGGATAACACTGTACTCCTTTCCGTCTATTGTTTATAACAACCTCGTTGATGATGACTTCTCGCTCGCGGTGCAATAGCTAGGTAGGTGTTATGAGTGTAGACTCTCGGCTTCACTTGACGAATGAACTTAGGATTATAAAGCGAATAAGTTAGATGCTTTTCTATACGTGCAAAAGTCCAAGTTTCGCGTGTGGATGTGCCTGAGTGGTGTCAGGAGATTGTATGTACTTGATTCATCCCCATTAACTTGGGTATGGAGTAACGGACCATGGCTGATTTATCTTATAATATGCTCTAAACTGGCACGGACCATTACTCATTACTTGATGTGCTCTAAACGGCAATACCTATTGTGTCTCCAAACCCCCACCACTTGTTAATCATGTGCTTAAGGAGAAGAGGAAGAGGACACCAAAAATGAATGACGAGGTCAGAAGACGAGGTACGAAGAGGTACGGAATAGCTTTACAGGTCCTTGTGGTATATCGTTCCATTAAATACCAAGTAATCTGAGACGCTATGAATTCAGATGCTATTCCCTCCATTCAGATACTGTCGTTCATTTGTGTGTGAGTGTGTGTGTTGTTACTGCATATGTATATATGTACAGTGGGTGTGTGTCTCTACGTATGATTACCTAGGTGTGATTTCGTACGTCCACAGTTACTGGAGGGAGTTCCACAACTGGGAGGTTTCATCCAGTCTTGTGGCGTTTCTTCTCTCCTTCCACCATTTCCCCCCCTAAGATTGCAGAATGATCTCCCCCTGACGGACATCAACCCTTGTGGTTGACAAGGTGTTCCAGCGGACAGGCAACAGAGGTACTTATTATACACCCTGTCGGCCCACCTCAGCCGGTGTGCAGAGGACGAGAGGTCAGAAATACCTCAGGCGATGGGTCAGCCCATGCAAGTTGGAATTATGATAATCACTCTGCAGCGAACACATGTCATATTCCCCCAGCACTTTTAGTCATACGGACTGACTGTAATCTAGATTTTAAAAGGTACTTGAGGAAACCCCCATGAAAATTCAGTTTTCTCGAAGTTAACAATGTACGGACATCTTTAACATCATGTGTGTTTATAAGCTTTTCTTATTAGCTATTAAATATTCATGCAAACGTAAATATGTTCATACGAATATAAAGAAGTTCATATGAACGTAAAAATTTTCATACTAACGCAAAGATGTTCCTGAGAACGTAAAAATGTTCATATGAACGTAAAGATGTTCATGCGAACGTAAAGACTACCGCAAGCGTAGGTTTTCCGTACTCTTCGGTAAAAGACACATTGTAGCGCTAATCTCCTGACACATATAAGTTTCTGATCTCTTCCAATATCATAAACAGCTTCGAAAGAGTGCAAGGGTCTGTTGCTGCGTGCGTTTCTCTATATTTCTCTGTAAGGCACTGTCATCCTTGCCAACGGAAGTACCTGAGTAAAGTGTGAGTGTCTGTTTCATGTACACATTCTCATGTGATCTGTCGAGAAGACTTTCAATTTGTCTCACATGAAGTCTATACCAGTTTTCTTAATAAGTTTAATCATTATTAGTGAGGAGAAATTAAAAATCGAAACATGATTTCTATAGGTACAAAACGCGCTAGAATCCTGTTTTTTGGTTAAACTACCTAAGTACCTACGAATACCTATGACGAGGTGTTTCCAAGAGGCAAGGCAAGAGCAGAGCATTCACTGCATGAGAGAGAGAGAGAGAGAGAGAGAGAGAGAGAGAGAGTACTTACTTACGAGTTCTTTTAGCCAAAAAAAGTATGACTAGCGCGTAGAGTTCACCGCAAGGAAATATAAGAGTTACGAGGAACGGGTCGTGCGAGTTACGTGCTACTGAGTGGAATACACGAGACGAAGAGGTCGTATATACGTTTGTGGACTGAAAGTCAGCTGCCCACATGTGGGTGAGGCAGTAAGAAAAAAGACAGTTACCTGGGCCAAAGAACTGACACTTGACAGCCACTGCAGTGCTGACTCACCCCGCAGCAGCAGCCATCACTAACCTCTCCAGATATCCAGCCCGACAGTAATAGTAAGATATCTCCCCGGTCGAGAGAGAGAGAGAGAGAGAGAGAGAGAGAGAGAGAGAGAGAGAGAGAGAGAGAGCAGGTACAGGCACGGGATGATCGGTCTTATGGTAATTACGTTTGACATCCCCGAGTCAGGCATTAGAAAACACCGTCGTCTGGGAGGACGTCTCCCGACTCCGTCGGGTCAAGCTAGCCAGCCATTCTCCTTCCCCTCCCTCAAGCAGCTCCATGAGTGTGACCACTCAATGACCCCGACATTCGGTCACATACCTACCTCCTTTCGCATCCCTCCAACACACTATGCATCCTCACTCACACGACGTCACATCCTGCCTCCTCTCACACACACACACACACACACACACACACACACACACACACCTCGTCACACGCTCCTCTCAAACTCCGTCACACCACTCCACCTAGCAACAATAAAGAACTTGAATACGAAAGTGTATGTACAGTACCTTCCAAAATCTATTTCCAACAACTCAAAATGCTCCTGCAGATCTCTTTCAAAAACTCCTGCAGTTTTCCACAATACATGACTCTTCCTTCCATGACAACAAAAGGCGTCACTTCCCTGGTCTGTGAATTCGACATTCTCTTCGATATCTAGGTGAATTTTCGGCACACAGAACGTGTTTATTTTCGAAACAAACTCGTTTCTTCGACTCCATTATTTTTTTGTCCTCTTACGAGTTTAATCTCAGGGGTCTGGCGAATCACCGCCATTGGCATGTATGCTCTGCGACTTGATCTCCAATACCTTTCAACTCTTTATCTAAATCTTGAGTCGAGTGACCACAAACAGTCAGTATCTCAAGGGGTACATGAGCAGCCAATCTCCCAAGTATTGTCTAGCACACTTAACTCCTCTTCTGCTAAAAGTTCCAAACCTAAGGACACGCACAAAAAAAGATCTGGTGGTCGTAAAAGTGAATTAGAAGCAGTTTACCTTTTTTTCTTTTACAGCCTGGATCGATACCTGAGGTGTGGATGAAGTGTCCTCAGGTGTCCGGTGTCCTCCTGCTGTTCCCATGAGCAGTTTGCGTCTCCTCCGAAGGTCATGCGATGAACCACTTTAATGACCAATCCTTGTAATCCTTGTAGGACGTGATTTAATCTGTCGCAGGTCCCACGGAAGGCACACCCCAGTGCGCCACCAACCGGGAACGGTCATTGTATACGGTGCATTTGGCAATAAAATTTATTGGCAAATTGACTTAAAAATGCATTATCAAATGCACAATTTTGTTGACGTCTCATCTGAGTTCTACCCCGCACCCTCCAAGACCCTTTCACATGGCCCCACCTGAACCCATGACCTCCAATCCCACCTGACCCCCTAAACCTCTAAAATGGCCTCTCACTTGACCTCATCAGGTGCCTCACTCGACCCCATCAGACCTCTCACTTGACCCCAACAGACGCCTCACTTGACCCCATCAGACCTCTCACCTGACCTCATCAGACCTCTCACCTGACCCTCACTCCTCCGTAGATTATGTATTCTGAACATTCTTGGATACAAGGCACTTGCTCCTGACCTTTCTGTAAAATAAACAACACAAATTACTGACACGTTTAAGGATGATGATCGTTTGATACAACAACAGAATCTCTCGTCTATTTTTTCCCTTTCTCTTTGTTTTCCTTTTGTTTCGTCTATTTTCTTCCTGCCTCGTCTCCCTCTTATCAAATCTTATCTTCAGGGTTCTGACTTCTTTTCAAAACTCCCCTTTTCAAGGTCTTTAGTTTTCTAAGATCCTTTCTTTTATGTACAATTGTAATCCTCTGGTCTCTTTCTCCTGTTTACAATTTCTCTTCAGGGTCCAGAGTTCTGTTTACAGCCCTCGTTCTCTGTAAGGTCCTTTCTTCTGTTTACGACTTTTATTATCTTTAGGGCTCTTTCTTCTCTTTACAACTCTTCAGGGTCCTTACTTCTGTCTACAACCTTCTGTTCCCTCCAGGACCCTTACCTCTCTTCACAACCCATCGACTGTTCAAGGTTCGTTCATGTGATTACAACTGTTCATGTTTCCCTTCTTCTCCTTTGACCCAATCTCCTCCTCCTCCTGCTCTAGAGCCTTCAGATGCTGCTGCAATTGCCAATCAGAACGACAAACCGGATTTCTCCCACATTATCCGCGAGAATTTCCTATAATCAACTCGGATCCATGAAGACAGTCCCTCCGCACCATTACGACGTCTGCAACTCGCCTCCAGCGCCCCTGCTATCTCCCTTGTCCCACAAATCTTTGTTAATCTGCAACAAATATACATCGAGTCCAACACAGACGACAGCCGACGCAGTGTGACGATCTGAGATTGGAGACAAGGTTCACTCCAGTTTGCTTAGCTGTAGGCCTAACGTGTGACGTGTGATTCGAATTTTGGAAACGACGTAATACGAGTTTTGGAAACAACGAATCAGATTCCTAATGATACCTATATGTACGGATTCTCATCACCTCCTTGAGTACGACGGTACGATCCTTAGGTGTGCTAGACCTGGTCTTTGACCAGATCAGTGGTCACGACATCCTCCCTAAAGGGTCGCACAGTCATGAAAGGGGTTAACTACTGAGAGAAATTTTGAGCCCAATTCTTTTAGCTAAACTCTGCCACCAAACCCGGGCAATCATGGCTTGCCAACCCCCTCAAGCAAACACGGCATTTCACCCGTCATGTACGTGGTCATGGACTGAAGCGTATATAATGTCAAAAGAAGAATACTCCTCTGAAATCAATATTTCCCCCTCCCATTGACAAGCAAATGATCTCTTTATCCCCCTGTGAACCCCAGTACTGATTCAGAAATGTATTTTTACATTGAAGTGCCCTAATCTCTGGATATCCTAGGAAATAATGATAAGAGGAGGAAATTGCTAGATAAGTTTGTACTCTTTTGCCGTTTTCTCTCACTTTTATCCATATAGATAGTAAACAGTACCTGTACTACTAGAAACTTATATATATATATATATATATATATATATATATATATATATATATATACTTTTTTTCCATACAAATTCGCCCTTTCCCGCTTTAGCGAGGTAGCGTTAAGAACAGAGGATTGAGCCTCAGAGGGAAAATCCTCGACTGACCCCTTCTCTGTTCCATTTTTGGAAAAGCAGAAACTGGAGGGGAGGATTTCCAGCCCCCCGCTCCGTCCCCTTTCAGTCGCCTTTTACGACACACAGGGAATATGTGGGAAGTATGCTTTCTCCCGTATCCCCAGGGATAATATATATATATATACATTATTATCATTCTTCTATCATACTTGATCGCTGTTTCCCACATCAGTGAGGCATCACCAGGAAACAAACGAAGAAAGACCCATCTCCCAACATACACACACATACATGCACATATATGCACAGAAGAGGGTGTGTTGAAATGGTTTGGACATATGGAATGTATGATTGAGGAAAGGTTGACAAAGAAGATAAATGTTTCAAAGGTGGAGGGAACAAAGAGAAGTGGGAGACCAAACTGGAGGTGGAAGGATGGAGTGAAACGGATTTTGAGCGGTCAGGGCCTAAACATGCAGGAGGGTGAAAGGTGTGCACAGAATAGAGTGAAATGGAACAATATGGTATACCGCGGTCAACGTGCTGCCAATGGACTGAACCAGGGCATGTGAAGCGTCTGGGGTAAACCACGGAAAGGTCTGTGGGGCCTGGATGTGGAAAGGG
>JAYMFT010000038.1:57926-72027 GCA_038088735.1 Panulirus argus | reverse complement strand
TATATATATTTATATATGAACAGATGGAGCTTGCAAGTGGGAAGCGGAGACTAACATGGAAAAATCGAGATTACACAGTAATTAAGAACGTCTTTATCACGTTCCTCCGCTTGACAGAACATTCAGACGTTGCGGGATTCGTTCAACCCATTGCCAGTGAACGACAGATACTGTACGAGGCTTATCAGGACCAAGGTTAAATACAGTCTGTATATTAAACGAAAACAGAATATTACAGCAAAGACAATTACACGACGATGAAATTTAATTTTCAAAACGAGTGATCAGTTTTGAAATATGAAATTGGATAGAATTGCATGAATGACAAAAAAAAAAAAAAAAGTAATCAGAGTAACCGAAATTTAAGTACAGCCACTCTCCCACCCCTTTCCACAAATTGGTCGTTTCCAGACTCACTAGTTGAGACGAAGACAAGGAAAAAGTCATTAATTAAATAGATTAACGTCGGTAAAGAGGCAAATAGTACTCTCCAAAGTACAAGAGTCAAAATCAGAGTCGCAGAGTCCAGAAATTTTGAAACGGAAAGAGAAATTTGAGGGAAGAAACCATTAATTTGATAGATTAATGTTGGCAAAGAGGCAGATGGTCATTCTGCTTCACCCATCACATCCACGAAGCTTTTCAGAATTCGTAGCCCCCAGATCGCAGCTTTGCAGAGACCAGAATTTTTATAAGGTAGTGAATCGGGCCAGTGTTTCAGTGCTCCTGAAATTCCGTCTCGCTGGGGAGGTCCCAGGTCAAACCCTAAATGCTCATTTGTACAACCTTACAGGTGCTTTATGATAATTTATATACACTACAGACGGACGTTAAGGTATTGGATTCGTGTCTTTTAATTTGAATGGGGCGTCCTGGAGTATACAAGGTGGGATAAATACTGTGCTTGAATCAAGGTTGGAGTAATGAACACTGAGGGATTTTAGAGTTTTCTTTCAAGAATATAATTACTATGACTTCAGTGGTGTAATGGATAGTGTTGCCCGGGTATTATTTTCATAGTGGTATGTTGAAGGAAAATGGAGTTCCTCCACATATTATTTAATATCAAGACATTTGCAGATTTTTGTCTGACAAGAACTCTCACTGTCTATTCCTAAGGACACAGTTCATCTATAATAACCATACTTTAGGAATTATGAAGAAGTTATAAAAGCTCAACAGAAGAAAAAATAAATTTTTACAGATTCTTAATTATTCCAATTATGAGTTTTATATTTTGTAACGATCGTTTATTCATGTTTTAAGTTTCATATTTAGTCAGGGGATTGTCTTTTGTACTTATGTATAAAAAACTGTATCTATCGAGTCTCATGATTAGCCTTGTGTAATACAGTTCATTGATTATGGGTCTAGCGAATCAGAAACGTCTGAATGTTATGTCAGGAGGATAGACGTGGTAAATATGGACCCTTGGAGTGAAGAGGTCTTCAAGGAGAACCTCCTCCTCTCCATCTGCTGACGATGATGCAGCTTTGAGGACGGTAACCCAATCGTTGGCTGGAGGAGTCCAGGCAACACCAACTGCAGATATAAACACGGCGACACTCAATATCCCCCCCCCCCAATAAGAGTAGTGTATACATAAGAAATCAACAGGAACCTAATACAGCTTCAGCAGCCACGTTTTATAACACTGCAGGTGAAAGATTTACTGCACAACGCAACGTTAAGCTAGCTAACATATGTACGTCTCTCCATAAAGATTGGACTTTGACGGCATCTGACCACGGCTGGCCCCCAAGGCTGGGCTAGAGCCCTGCAGGCTTTTATCAGGCCACAACAATGATCGTCTCTCCTTGTTCTTAAACCATTGAACATGGCGGTACGACCCTTGAGCACGATGCTTCGGCAACGGTGCGATCCTTGGGAACGATGGCCTCGCCTAGCTTTTGACATACTCTTTTATGAGTGAGGTCAAAGGCCACACCATCCTACCCAAGGGCTGTTCAGTCATGCTCAAGGGTCGCGCAGCCGTGCCTAAGGGTCGTACCGTCAAATTAATACAGGTATCTACAAAAGGGCTTATACTAAGAAATGCGTTCAGTGGCAGCGGCCATATCGACTGCAACAAGGATGGAAGGCAGATCGAGCCCAAATGAGCATTTCAGAGCTGGGTCTTAGCAACAGTATACCTTCGATGAAATCAAGGTCAGATTGGCTTAACTGTTACGTTCTCTGGTTGATCTTAACTATTAATATATATTTTAGCTGTGGGCAGTGTAACCAGAAACTGGGAGGAGCGCCCTAATTACCGAATAGTTAAAGCTGTAGTGAAAGTTGGTCGTGACTTCTATGACTCTTTGTCATAGGCAACTGAAAGCTTAAGCTTACAAAATTTCACCCTCACATAATGCCAGAGTTTTAAGGATGAGAATTGAATTTATCACTTGACTTACGATTCAACTCAACACAAATACTTTCCGGGACCTGAGAGCTTGTGTGCCTCCCACGCCATTAGCCAAACCGTGAAATACTCGGCAAGCTACTGTGACCTCGTGATTACTGTGTACTGCTGGCAGTTGAAGGATAAGCCCCAGTGATATGTGTGTTTCCCTACACTGCTAAAAGAAAAAACAGAGAACCTTTTTTTTTACCTTTTCATGACTTCTCTAACATGAAAATCTTTAATCCAAGCAGTTGCGGTGTAAAAGGCGAGGATTTTCGACCTTAGCATGAGGCAAGATAGCAATTGTATGGTTCCCTCTTCAGCAGCTGAGGTCTAACAAGGGATGAATTGCTAGCCATCCTCTACTGGGCAATTTAACCATCATAACAGATGGCCGACAACAGCAACGTAAGATTAATCTTTTAACCGCAAGGTGTGAAAAGGGACGGAATTCCTTGATTACTGTGGTACTCGATTCGTCTGTTGCTGCTGCGTGACTGGCTCTGTACAACTATCCACTGGGCTTATGTTGTCAATGCTAGGGTTACAGAATTTCGTCCACGAATCAGTGTGACCGAAATGGCATGGGGTCAGAAGAATCACTTTAATCTGTTTGCATCGCGTCATATTCTCGAGAGAATATGACGGTCCGTCCGTGGAGTATGATGGCCAGGCCTTAGACCTGGTAAGGTCAAAAGGGGTCATCTTCGAAAGGTCATGAACCCGTCATAAAACTGTGGAGATATGTGAAATGAAGTAATTAATATTCTAAGCAATGTTAATTATTCCCATCCCCCTCCCCCTCTGGCCCTGTTGTCATGACAGTATTTCTAATTCTCACGACATTTTAATGATCATGTTTAGAATGATTCGAACAACCGAAGCGATCTCAGGAATGACTAAAGCCTTGATCATTATGACATTATAAGGCAGAATATATATATATATATATATATATATATATATATATATATATATATAACCCGGAGAGCTTTGCGTGCACGGTAGTGAGAGTGTTTAGGTAACCATAAATTCCTGCTGGTGTTCAGGAGGTCTTGCGCGAAAAGCTACAAATCACGGCGGGGCCTGGTCGAGTGGCGTGGGAAGGTAGCGTCTGGACGGTGCATGGCTAACTGTAGAGGATGTATTAGCATTCAGGTAGTTGTAAACAGCTGTACATTTTGGGAGAGCTGTGAATTACGGCCGTTGGGTCAACGGCTGTAAAGGCTGGTTAGTATTGGGCATTTCTGCGGTATGGCAATTATCTTATTGCCATGATTTACTGCCTTTTCTTCTTTAAGTCAGTTGAGTATGCGTTAGCGACCAGCGGTGTTTGGTTATGAAAATGTACTCGTGTCTGATGTACTCAGACGTTTGGGTTTACGTTATACGTCATGTATTTATTCCTTATATAGTATCACTAGAAGCCGTGTCAATACCTGGATATCTACTTTTATATACAAGAAGAACGTCTGTGTCAAAGAATCCCCTATATGACGTCCGTATCTGTGGAAATTCAGACCCAGCTCTCGTTACATCACGGAGATACAGTTGTAATAGTCGTCTTAACTCTTCAGCCCGTAGTGGGCAAATCCATTTGCCCTTGATCGTACAGAGCCAATGGGATATGAAACTGCAGTTTACTAGCTCGAGCAGACCTGACCCTAAATATATCTGTGAGTAAAGACATGGGGCATAGTTCCTCATCCCTTGAAGACATTCACGTATCTTATCTATCTCATAATTCTGAAATCTAAGGCTTGATCCTCAACCACTCGACCGCGGCTTGTATGTAGGATAGCAAAGACAGTTATAGATAATCATAGCAGTTCCCATCATTCTTGCCAAATTACGAAAATTACCGTCATCACGAACGCCCTTTAAATGTCTAATAAACAGCTCGACTTATTTGCACGTTTACATTTGTTTTGTGCGTACACAAGGTTTACGACTTGCTATTCCAAAGGATATCGAAAAAAGTAATACGAGAGAAAATGAGAAATTCGAATTTCCTCTTTTCCTTTGCTCCCCGTCTTCCGGCATGTATACCCTCTTAGCCTCTCCTCACTCATCCTCTCCATATTTCCAAACCATTTCAGCACAGTTCTTCACCTCTCTCATTCATACTCCTCTTACCAAATCCTATCATTTCCTATACGATCAACATCTTTTACGCTACATATTGTCCTCAAGCTTTACATTTCCAACATATCCACCCTCTTTTTCATCTAAGGCCCATGACTCGTATACCATCAGACATGGCCATCTTTGCCCTTACAGACAGTGACCTGCCTTTCGACACACTCCTGAATGCTCCAAGGGCTTTTGGCACCTTCCCACAACCAGTTGTTTGGTTTATCCCATGGCTCCTTGCGATGCCATGCCCACCCCTGGGAACGCTCCACTTCCTTCACGTTCTCTCAGTCCAAAAGAACCTCTCTCGCTGCCAGATTTATTAACCTTTTATTGAAAATAAATCTAGGTTTTCTCCTTTCACACATTCTCTCAAATTCACAAACCAGCTATTGCAGTTTCTCACTCAGGATGATGGAACCATGCATGGGATAGAGTAAATTGGATCGATGTGGTGTACGGGGGACAACGTGCTCTCAACCTGCTGAACCAGGGCAGATGAAACTGTTTCATGCCTATAGGGCTTGTGTGTGGATGGTAGGCTCTGGTTTCAGCGTATGTACAAGACATTTAGACAGTGGATGTGTGCAGATGAGGTCGTCGTTCGTTTGCTCCTGACTCTACCTCGCTAAGGTGGTAAAGTATTTGGACGTAATAATGATAACACTTAACAAGTATAAAACAACAAGAACAACAACAACAGTAATGATAATGATAATAATGATGAAAATAATAAAACATTCATAAAATCCCTTTAACTTAACCTTCTCTGGCGCAGCCGATCGAACGTGGGGCCTCACACGTTGATGGCCAGCTCTCCACGGTGGCACAGGAGTGAACGATGAGATATGGGACCCATAACTGCAACCGCAGTATCAGCGTTCGCTGACCCCGTCACCTACGCATTCAACATCAAATAAGCGCCATCAGCCTCCCGGAGCAGGGCTGCTGGATCCCCTATGGTCCCATCCGAGCGCCCTTATAATGGGATTCGCTAGTAATGGAAGAGCTCAGCAGGCCTCCGGAGTCGAGGTACCATTTTTGAACTGCATATGATATGACTTCGAATATGGCTGCGCCTCCACGGTACCCCCCAAAGCAATAACCTCGTTTTTTATATTAAATGAATTAATGATAAATTATCTGACGTGTTTGCTACATCTGAGATAAAGAAAATACGGAAGAGGAACTATAGATGTAAATTGCTATAAAGAGAAAACGAACCGCTCATCGAACCCGTGAAACGAACCGGCCTCGACCATACAGCGTTTACGTATATCACAAATCTATCTGGCTCGAAGAAACACTTTACATATTTCAGATGTTATCTCGAGTGCATCTGAGGTCAGGTCATTTCCAGGGGGCTCCCATCATCAGGGTAAATAAAAGTTCTTTGAATCTTGCCATTTCGAAGCCTATAATCAGCCGGCTCTCTGCGGTGAGTAACAGCTCAACTTGGTTATTCATTGCTTCATTGCCCAGCTTCGGTTAATGACTCGCCGGATAAGAGTATCTCCCAGGCTTATCTTCGTAGCGCTTCGGAGGAAAAGGGGAATCAACATAGAGCTAATGATGGTCCTCAATCCCAACCCCCAAGAGCGCTCGTCGTATCTGCATCGACAATCGAGACAAAACTCTCCGATTATACAAGCAAGCCAAGAGGTTCGCGGGTGCCGCATTATCTTGTAAGTCATTTACGGATAACGAGGACGATCGGATTAGAGAATGGCCCTCCTCGTCTCCGGCAGCACCGAGAGAGAGAAACTCAAACGCAAACCCCCATCCGCGGCGCAATTTTCACTTGGCAATCATCGTAAATAATTCCCTAGGCCCCAGGTTCTTTTATTCATGATTACCTGTCAGAGGCGAGAGAGGGACCTGCGCTCCCACAAGTGTCAAAACTATGATAAGTCACCATTTTCCCATTCAACAAATATCGTAATCTCTGTCATTAGTGCGCATGTATATTCAACAGTACGTAAGCCAGTCATCGTATTTTACGACTCAGCCTCGCGTACAAATAGAGGAACCTGTGCCTGGAACACACCCCCCTTCATTTTTTTTTTCTCTTAAGGGGGCACCGTTCTAGTCTGGATATTAAAGGCGATTGTTGTTAAAAATAGTTAATTTACGCTGTTTTTTGCGCCGCTTCGTGGGTGGTTTAAGGGCTTGAGAACAGAGGGGAGTAGAGAGAGAGAGAGAGAGAGAGAGAGAGAGAGAGAGAGAGAGAGAGACTATCTGAATATTCGTCTTCAGGAACACTTTGGCTAATTTGTAATTGTAATAGGCTTTATATTCGTTTGAATGTGAAAGGCATCGCCGATCCCCGGGCGTAAGGTCTGTGTCCCGGGCATCACTGGGGGGCGTCATTATACAGAGGATTAGCTAATGTTCCTGCACAGGGGAGGGTCGGCCTCGCTTGATCGGCTAAACAAATCATACCTGCGCCATTTTCTGCCTCCAAAACAATTCCTGCGTGTATGTGTGTGTCTGCGTCTGTGTGATGAAAAAATATGGTATGATTCACGAGACTCTGATTACTTTATTTGAGCCTGCTTTCTAAAACAGTGATAGTAAAATGATTACAATGGCCTAGAGATGACCTCTAACTTTTGAAAGGGGGAGAGAAGGAGTTCTTGAGGAAAATACGAAGGCCAAAAGACATCGTCTCACTGACGAAGGAGGGGAGGAGGCAGCGAGTTCTTGAACGATGCCAAGCCAGGAGGTCCGCCACAAAGCCCCTTGACCAATACCCCTACACTATCGCTACACAAACAGCTACACCTCTGGAGTCCAGGCTGGAACGGGGAGGTAAAGGAAGGCAGCCATACCCCCATGACCGTCTCTGTGATATCAACAATGACGATTTGTATCCTTTATACTCGGTCGGTTATTCACCCTACTAATGCTAATTAGCATATCAGAATCACCTTACGGTTAAGACCATTTCTATTGCTGATGAAAGGGTTGGTGAAAGCGAGAGAGAGAGAGAGAGAGAGAGAGAGAGGAGAAGGATAGATAAAGAGGCGAGATTTCTGAATATATCTGACAGTGGCCGAAATTGGGAGAACAATTCGTATTCGTAAGTCCACCTGCCTCACACACCCACCCACCCACCAAGAACAGATGAGGGAGGGGCGTGCGTCAGGACATGTGTTTCAACATAATGATACGAGCCATAATGCCCTGGCGGTATGCATACCATTATATCACTTTCATACCCTGCTTAGGTATTCATAGGGCGTAATTACTCTTGAGTGTCATACGAAACGGCTACTATAATAACAGGGGCCTGGTAAGGGACATCCGCTACGGGCCTCGGCTGGGTACATACACCCCGAGAGCAATTGCCATAGACGGAGGAGAGAGAGAGGAGGTCTAACGTGTGGTAAAAACCCACAAGGGATCTCCCTAAATATGCAAATGGATTAAGATTGTATTAAAGAGGTGATTCTGAGAACAATGAATCAAATCCAAAGCCTATAATGTTATGGAATACATCATGGAGAAGGGCCTCCCCATGTGGCTAGGGTAATGTCATGCTGTGTTTCTCGTTAAACTATGGTTATTTTTTCCCATTCTTTCTTTTTAATCTGGGAGGTCGGTCTCGCTGCCCATGAATAATTAATTTTAATGTAGGCTTTGACCAATTCCTAATTGAAAAACTAAACAGTTGCATTTTAGTATTCGTTTAAGTAACGACTTAGATCAGAAGTCTGTAGTTCTAAGATCCATTTTTTCCCTCGACATGAAAGGACGTAAAAGTTGCAAAATGAAAGGAAGTTGTTCATTAATCACTGAGCAGATTAAAGCCCCTCCCCCCTCTGAGTTAATAGTGTTAGGCTGGAGAGGATCTTTTGCCCTTTTGCCTCCGTGGGAGACAATTGGCATCACCTTGTGGTGTCCATCAAGAGCAGATAAGTAAGTCGTAACAGGGTGGTGCAGCAGCAGCAGCAGCTCCTGCCGTTATCATTTGAAGCAAAAACCTGTAAATACAGTACTGCCTTCCCGGCGGCAGATCTAGCTTGGTTGGAGGTGTTTAGACTGTAATTATTCAGTCATTATCTTACAATCAAACCATTAAAGTAGATTGTTTGACTGACCTTCAATTTTTCTTCCGCCACATTTGGCTGAAACGTATTAGCGTCACGAACAATCAAAAAGGTTATCTTGATTACGTCAGAAGTGTTGAGTTGGTTAGCTTGGTGGTAGAGTGCCCAACGCCCAGTGGCGGTGACCAGGGAGCAGGCATGACTCCACAGACAATGAATCACTGAATGAGCAGGGCGCCTTCAAGTTACCTAAGGGTACAACCAAGTACCACAATTTGATTTTCCAAGGACCAAGGGAATTATTTTTTTTTCTGTTTATGGCAATTTGGCAAGTCTAGCCAGAAAACAACACACGGTATGGAAGAATAAAGATAAGCGGATGGGTTCCCCTTGGGATTGATGCTACTGTATAGCTTTTGGATTGGGGGAGTTATATCAAATTAAAATCAACCAGCTATCATTCTGATACATTGCCTTTGCCGAATCACAGTTACTTATTTTACCCTTTCTCTCCCTTTCTCATCGCGCTAGCCTTGCCATTGTGGCTACGTCTCGCCGTTGGCACGTAGGCCAAGACCGATGTCATGTTTATGAGGCTCGTGTCCACCAGTACCACTCCCTGTCGTCCCAGTAGGCTCACCCACACCTGCGTCTAGAAGGGTGTTCAGTCCGTCATGCTTCGAGCTTCTAGGTGTCACTTTAGAGGATTAACTAAGCTGAAACGATCTCCTAAGGACCATCATCAAATCTTCCAGCTCACCACTTCATTCTTCGTAGTCTCAAGGCAACTGAATTCCCTTTCCCAAACTTTCATATGCGCCAAAAGGCCTAGTATTCATTTCCTTTTGAACACAAAATTGAGACCGCTGGAAAAGACGCGCACACAAATATGCTTGATCACTTTCGGTTCCCTCACATGCTTCAACCGACATGCCACATTTCGTCTTTTGCAAGGCTTTCACTACCTTTTCTCTTTTCAGCACACCACCCATGGACTTTCTCACTTCATATACATTCTCAATATATACACCCTACATTTTCAGCCTCCAGTAGGTACTAAACACATCGATCCTCCCACCTCTCCCTAGTTGTTTGGAAAGAAGTTACTGCACCTTTCCCGCCACCGTCACCTCCCGTCATTAGAGATTCCTATAATCTCTAAGTGCATTTCGACACTACAACCATATCGAGCCCATATGAGCTCGTGCAGACCACTACAAGAACAGCCGCATCGCAACCATCGTGAGCATAATCAATAATGAGTAGTGTTTTCATTTATGACCTACCTATCTATTTTGTGCATATTTATGTGTAAATGTTAGCTATTAGGCGGAGGCATTCCCTCCACTAAACATTGTTAAGAGAAATGTAGAGAGAGAGAGAGAGAGAGAGAGAGAGAGAGAGAGAGAGAGAAAGCCACCTATCGTTACCTACGACAATATTTTTCCATGAAGCAGAGCTTACGCGTATCGCTCACTGTAGAAGAGTCTAAGGCTAAGAAAAACGAGTCGTGTGAGTTGATATTGTCGGTTGCCAGGTGTGAGGTGGAAGGAGTGTGTGTGTGTGTGTGTGTGTGTGTGTGTGTGTGTGTGTGTGTGTGTTCGTGTACTGAATGGCAGCAAAATATATGAAACTGCTCCTTTGCATACGTAATTAAACTTGGCGAAAAAAAAAGATTCTATCTTCAGCCTATTAAACCATCCACCTTTCTTAAGCAGTTGAAAGCCTTTGACTGGACCCCCTCCTAACCTCTATCCCCGACAGCCTTGGCTAGAGCAAGACGATTTTCTGTTCCAGATTCGTAACTTCGACCCCCAGAGACAGCTGTGCATCCCCAGTGAAAAGCAACACTTGCAATATTTCAACTGGAAAAGCCGAGGTGGATGACACACTCACATATGTAGCTTTCGGCCCCCCTGTAGGGCGGCGTCTGACAGACAACGCATGGGATCGTCCTGCAGCGATGACGCAAATATTAAGTATCCCCGCTCGATCGAGATTCACGTGAGTGCGGTTGATGGCTTCATTGAGTGCGGTTAATGGCTCCATTGAGTGCGGTTAATGGCTTCATTGAGCGCTGTCGGCGTGTGAGGTGAAATTAAACGCCTGTTCGGTGCAAGACGGTAGTTGGTTTTCGTGGGGAAAGCCTCTGCCGGTAGTATCAGTAGGGGCGGACTTTCTCCCCATGAGTTGCCTTTCTTCGCCATGGAATTTCAGGAGTAACAAGTCTCATTTTCTTAAAGCCAATGTGCTTCAAGACACCCGCCTTTAAAAGTAAACTTAAAAAGTCTTTCATATAAGGTCATGCTCCTTCCTTTTCTTTTCCTTTACACTGAAAATCTTTTAAACTAAGAGTCATTTACCATCCTCAAGTCCCCTTTTGGTAATGTTATGCGAGTATATGTGAACATTCCACAGCAGAAACAATTTTACGGGCGACAGCATTTTAGATGTGTGATATGGTCCGCTGGTCTCACTGCTGAAGACGACTGGGTTCGAGGTAGCGAATACCTTACTGATACCCCGCTTACCGGTGGTCCGAGGCTGACTGTCGTCAATGGAAGATGGTGTATAAAGCCTAAGTCTTGATGTACACTTCATCGCTGCTACTTTCGATTCATGAACACCATTTTGTCGTATAAAATCACCCTATCATTAGAATATCAATCAGCGCATACCTTGGGGGAGAATCAAGGTTGCAACATGGAATGAGTGACTGCAATACTCGAATATTCATTCTTGCAGACGATGGGATTAAAACAAGGAACCGTAGGGAAATTTACAACGGCAAGATGATTGGCGATAATTCCCACCCTTTCGTGTCTTGATGTCAGTAGGTATCTTACAGGCTATGAATCCATCACAAAAAGTCGTAAATAAGGTATTGAATTTGGAGAGTTCAATTACGGGATTTATGCACGAGAGGAATCGCACAAATCTCGCGATCCTATGGGCGCTATCTTCGTCCCCAGGCAACTTTTCAAAACTGAAAATAATTTTTCTGTGTTACAAATGTTTTAAAGAGTGTGTTGTAAGGGCGTAAATCACAGGGAAGCTGTAATCAGTGCGCAATATATAACCAGCCTCTTTCTCCCTTATCTGCTCAACCCTACCTATTGGACTTTGATGTGAATACAAATTCGCTGGTGGGTGATGTGTGACAGGAACGCAGGTCCTGATGCCAGCAGGATAGCGGAGGCGTCGGCAGGACGGGAGATGAGAGAGAGAGAGAGAGAGAGAGAGAGAGAGAGAGAGAGAGAGAGAGAGAGAGAGAGGAAGGGCAAGAGAAGTGAGAAAGAGAGGGAGGATACCGAGGGATGGTTGGGGAAAAGGGAAGAGATGGTCGTAAAAGAGAAGAAAAACAATATATTTCAAGAGTCTTGTAAAGGAAGTTAAGGAGAATGAGATAAAGGGAAAGATGGGAGTGTGTATGAAAAAGAAAGATAAAAGAACTTTGTGCCTCAATGGAGAATGACTGTCACCCTTTTATCTCGCCATAAAACCTGCAGGCGGCGGGGTTATTAATGATGATTACGCTTAATGAGGGGAAAAAAATAATGAGGTATGGAATTAATGACGTGCTCTGAATGGCCGCCACCGTTACGCCTTCTCACTTGGCTATTACCCTAGACGATGACCTTCTTGGCAAGGATAGAGACACCCCGCCAAGATGCGCCCCGGGGAGGAGACCTTTCTGCTCTCCCCAGGATGGCCTGATCCCCATTCCCTAGGCGGTTGGTCTTCGGTTTCCATCACTGGAATCGTCAGTGACGCGGATCGCTGTGTGCAACAGAGCCAGATTGCTCCTCGCCTCAGCGAGGAGCAAATTACCTGTTGGTTTAATCTACGAAACATAACAACATGGCCGCCTCCTGTAACTTAATGAACTCTGCTCCTTAGGTGCAGTAGGGTCGGCAAGCCTCTACCTGGATCCCATCCACCCCCCTCACAGACTACCTGCTCCAACCCAGTCCCTGCGGCCAGCCTAGTAGTATATACAAGTCCCTGCCTAGTACTGGCAGCCATCCAGTACCGTTACCCCATTCACTACCTGTTGCCGCTCAGTGCCAGTGTCCAGCCACTACCCTGCAGCCGCCTAGTACCGTTACCCACCTAGTACCAGTGCCCATCTAATCCCCGCAGCCACCTAGTACCGTTACCCCGGCGTACAGTCACCCGCCAACAGTGACTAGTTACTTGCTAAAGCTGGTCCGCACGGTACCCAACCACTGCCAGCAACCAATATTTTTTTTTAACAGTATCCACCCACTGCTTACCACTGCCACCCACTGCCAACAGCTACTCCACTTCCTGTAACCACCTACAACCGAGAGCCAGACACTACCTGAAACCACCCGCTACCACCTAGCCACCCAACCACCCACCACCTGCCGCTGCCTCTCACCCCCAGCCACACGCCACCGGCAGCCACCTGCCACCCACTCCCTCCAGCCACCCATGACCTGGGTAACCCCGCTGTATGTAACCTCCTGTAGTCATCCACAGACTCCAGCCTACCGCAGACTCACTCCAGCCTACCACAGGCTCCATACAACCACTCAGTCACCTACCACCATTCAGCCACCAGCCGCGGCCATCAAACACCCCAAGAAATCGTCGCTTACGTAGAGAATTACTTTTTACAGCCGCTCACCCTCTGTGTCCATCCACTTCCTGCTGGAGGCCACGAACTCCGGCCTTAACCACCCTCCCCCCCCTCCCCTCTCCTCCGCCCACTAACTACAGGACTCCACCCACGGCCCGCAGCCATTCCCTGCTTGCAGCCACCCTCTACCTGCGGCTTCTGACAACCCAAGACTAACCAGCGTATGCAGCTGCCCACACAACCCGACCCCCGCCCATTGCCTTCAGCCAGCAGCTCCCTCGATAAAAGACAAGACTGTGTCTGACGCGCTCAGCTGCGATGACGAGGACGAGTGCTCTAGACAGCTTGGGAAAAAGCATGGTGCCTCAAGAGCAAACAGAAGAAATCCCATATAATTTCTAGTTAATTCTTGCCCTTGGGGAAGTGACATGAGGGCGCTATTATCGAATTACCACCAATTGTGCCTCATATTTCATGTATCCTAACCAGGATGCTTTCTGAGCAAGAAGAGCTCCCGAGTGCTTACGATATCAGTAGCAGGATTGGCATGCCTCAGACACACGACATAGGACCGGAGAAATGCCTTATGCTGCACAGTTTCCAAAGCCCTGCATGGAATCCAGTTCCTCACTTATGCTATAAAATCTTGGATTGATAATTCGAAGAAAAACTCCAATAGTCTTACAACGGAACACCTCCGAGCCTAATGCACATTCCCCAGACGCTAAAATGGGGGTTGATTATACAGCTTTTTGGCGGTGGAAATAAATGATTCTGTCAGAGATACGAGGAAAAAAAAAAAGGAAGTGCCGTCTCACCCCTAGCTCATCTACGACCAGCACCAGCCGTCTCTCTCTCTCTCTCTCTCTCTCTCTCTCTCTCTCTCAATCTATCTATCTCTCT
>JAYMFT010000038.1:41873-57826 GCA_038088735.1 Panulirus argus | reverse complement strand
CCTTCTATCTTTATGGAATTTCAGCAGCTCTATGGAAGCCGGGACCGTTCACAGAGGGGCATGACCATAGGTCATAAAGTGTAGTAGTAATGTTGAACGTATGTCCTCGCGGGAAGAGTGCAGGGCAATTTATCACTAAGTATTCGGTGTCGTCATTGTAGGTTGTTGCAACGTGGGCCTGAAGGGCCCAGGGATGTGTTGACTCCGTGTAGTAATGAAGGGACGGGTGATGTCTAGAGCGTAGAAGGGAAAGTGTGACTCGTGTATGTCTGGAGAGTGTGGTTTGAGATGGATGCATGTCTGGGAGGTTGGTGTTTTAAGACTGGGTTGTAAAGTTGGTTGTTTAGTCCTTGTCGGGTCATTTCATTGTGTATGTTTGTGTTTTGTTAGTTTTACGTTTGCTGGGGTGGGGGGATTTGTGAATAAAGGTTACTGTTGTGTGCAGCAATGTTAGACTTCTTGTTTCTAGTATGGAGTCGGTGGTTTGATATGGAGTGGTTGGGTGGGAGGAATCTAGTGTTGTTACAAAGAACCGTGTGTCGAGCATGTTGAGGTGAGATTGTAATGAGAGGATCTTTGTTTCATTTCTAAGTATTTGTCGTTGCTAGGCAGTCAATGATTATTCTAACTGCTCCACTTTGTGTGGTTTAACTTTGTCATAGTTGCTCATGAGAGGACAGAAGACCTAGTTTAGACTGGACCGCATGAGTTTTTTTTGAAATATGCGAAGGGATTCCTTTTCTTTCCAGTACTGTTGCCAGTTAATGTTCTGAGGGCATTTAGTTTATGAGTGGATTTTGTGCTTTGATGTTATTGGTGTAGGGAGAAAATGTCATGCGTAGGTCGAACTTGATGACTAAAATGGTAGGTGTTCTGTTCAGTGGAAGTGATTGTTCATGCAAGGTGACTGAAGGGTTTAAGCTGGCTTTGTGTCTGTTTGGGATTAAAAGAGTGATTGAAGACTTCTGTGAAACTGCAGACGTTTTGTTCTGGGTGAACCAATGTTCCAGTTGTGTAAAGTAGTGCCGCATGTATGGTGTTGCCAGTGTGGTATCAGCGTGTTGTGATGTGCTTGTAAGGTCTTCTGCATATGAGCGGACCTCCATGTTGTCTGCCGCAAGTAATGCCAGGTCGTGTTGGAAGAGATTGAAGTGGGTTAGAGAGAGGACTGCTCCTTGGGAACTTCATTGCAGAGTTAAGATGTTTTAGAGATGAAGCCATTGTGAGTGACTCTGGTATGGAGTCCAGCTATGAAATTAGCCAGTCACCTTTTGCTATTGTTGTTTGGAGTGGTGTCAGGTATATCTTATGTGAGGACGTGTCGAGGTACAGTGTCAAATGCTCTGTTGAATTCTGTTGCCACTAGTATTGTGCGGGACGGGGGTTGTGGTTGGTTGAAGCCTTCTAGGATGCGTTTCGTGAGGTCAGTGTGTAGTTGAGCATGAGAACACTGCAGAAGAAATCACGCATTAGGGGAACATTTTTAAACGAGAGGAGTCCATGAAACAACTACATATCTTTCCAATCTTTATTTCGGTGTTATGGTATTTACAATATGGTGTGTGGTGTAGTACAAGCCATCCCAATAGAAATTAATATTATAGACAACAAAATATAAAAAATTTTCCCTTCTGGAGTTTTCTTGGACATTGAAAACTTCCCGTTTTTTTCGTAACATCTATGTATTGCTTTCACCCGACCCTGCCTGTTGCCCACATAGTGTCGTGCTCAGCGGGTGAACAATCCTCTGGCATAGATGGCGGCTCTTATACAAGCTTTAATTTATTTTTTTCATTGTGTTTTCATCATTCAGAATCTTCTATTCACTGGGAGCCATGAGGAGTCCCCGCTGAACCACGACAAACCACCGGGTTCTCGTTTTTATTAAAATAGAATATAGAACATCACTCGTTAAAAAATTTAAAATTCACAAAATTTTCTCTATGTACAGAGATGTATAAAAAAAACAAGCCTATAAACACACTAGAGGATGACGGTGACCTTAGAATGTAGTGAAGGTGAGTGATGAGTGATTGAAGGTGATGGAGAGATCATGATGAAGCTTTAAGTGACCAAAGTACTGGACGATAGTGAGTCAGAGAAGGTGGCGTTATGTTGGTCTGTGTGGTGGCTGGGGTAAAGTGAGGGCCTGTGTGAGAACTGGCGTAAAGTGTTGGTCTGTGTGAGGGCTGGGGTACTGTGTAGGTCTGTGAGGTCAAGGATACTGCTGTGTTCATATGTGTGTGAGTATGTGTATAGCTAAGTGTGTGTGTGTGTGTGTGTGTGTGTGTTGGTTCAAAATCTAATGAAGTGTTACAGTGATTTCGAAAAAATGACTCAACTATCGTACATGAATGGCCTTGTTAGTGACAGCTTGAGGGTGAGTGACTACAATTATCAAAAATGACAATAATAAAAAAAAAGAACCTCTTGCTCACATATCCAGCAAGAAATACAGTCATGACTTAAACATTCTTCTTCCACTGGGTTAAGGAGAAGAATTCCATCAACAAAAATTAACAATAATCTATGTACAGAGTACCCTTTACTTACAAACGTCTTCAGGCTGCACAAGAAATCATACACAAATAAATACTGAACCATCTCTATGCCCCTACCATCGTAAAATGACTAAAGTTGGACTTACTGATAATCTTTGGGTTAACACAGGTGATTTGTAAGGGGAAGTCTCGGTTCTGGCTGGGGTCGAGGGGACGACCAGCCTGGTAGAACCATATCCCCCTTGCAAAGCTACCAATGGCTCAAGCTATACTCTACAGCACTTGTCATTCATTGTTAGCTTTAGCTTCTTGCAGGGTCTAAGAAAAAAAAATAATAAGTTGCAATGCATGTAAAATATTATAGGAAAAAAAAATTTATCTACTAACCTGTTGAGGTATTCCTTTCAATGTACATTTTGTGTGAACGGTTGTACAACGAAGAACAAAAAAGGGGGGGTCAGTCTATGAGAAAAAATAACAAAAGTTTAAAAAAAACTATGACTTGAAAATCTTGAGCGAGTTTTGTCTTTTAAAAGCCCCAAAAAGAAATCTCAAAGGGCCAGGAAGCATTAAGCAGCGCGATATTCTGAGACGTAACGAGCGAGCGGGAGGAGGAGGAGCGAGGAGGAGGAGGAGAAGAAAAAACAGAATCTTTTTTGGACAGGAATTTTCAGAACTTCATGTGGGTCGAAAACATCGAATCTCCATAAGCCAATTGGTCCGCCCTTGAGTTACGTGTCAGAATCTGGTCCTCTCTTAAGCGCATGCTTGGTGTTACAGTGTGGACCGCCTACGGAACGTCGTCTCACTGGTCGACTAAGCAATAGCAACTACAGTTGGTTCGTCTGTCAGTAAACATCTACTGTACTGGGGGAGGGGGGAGGAGGGGGGGGGGGAATATGAAGAGCACCTTCAGATATCCATTTGTGGACTGCACTTAACTAAGGTTTATGTTGTCTCTGGGTGACTTTCGCCTTCTTTCTTTCTTTTTTGAATCTGTAGATGAAAATGTTCTTTCACATGACACCAGACTTTTTGAAGGTCGTAGCCACCTCGATAGACTTGTCCTGTTGCGTGAGCATGCCCGAATGAAGGCGTTGTTTCGGTCTCCCGTGCTCACAACAAGGTAGAAAGAACTCCCGTCGACTGACTTCCGTGGTAGGAGGCTCCTCCCGCGGCGGACCTGTTCTGCAGATGCCGTCGGAGGGGAACCCGGAGGAAGTGTTCCGCAGACTGGCTCCTCCTCACACACCCAGATGGCTGTCATCTACAGACGCGCAGCACTTCGCAGGGTGCACCCAGGGGAGGATCCTTTGGACGTGGGTTTTGTTTTAAGTCCCTGAGGTCATTATAGCCTACCACTGCCCCGGTAATGTCGAGGCAGTGCATCTTCCTCTTCCCCCAAAAAAATATTTGCTAAAAACACCCACGGAACTCATTCAACATTCACTTTTGGTACACGGAGGATTTGTGAGTATGCCCGGAGGAGATTCACCTTTTTTGGGTGTGGATGCATCCCAGAAGACCCCAGGGTTCGAGCCCCTATTGCCCTGAGGAGGCGGAACTGGGCCGTCGCTCCTGCGGCTGCGTGTGACAGTGATCACAGTGGAGACACACGTTGCAGGCTCCGAGGCGGCGTGCTAAGACGGACCGAAGTTTGAGGGCTGGACCCAGCTTCATGTTGATGCTAGAGGTGAGGTGTTCCTCCGTCAGGAGCGGCAGCGCAGACCCATCGATACGTTGCTCACGGAACGCCTGAGGGAGAAGAGAGAATCATGGGTTAGCGGAGGTGTCTTAACAACGCAATAATTGTGGGGATTCCACAGATGATGGACGTCGAGACAGGTTTTCTCTGGCGTAAATGTATGTGTTTCCATTACGACCATTGATTACACCTAAAACGAACTACATTGAGCATTCTACTTACTCCTCAGCACAGGCTTAGAATATGGAATTCGCTTGGAAGGTAATGAAAGACATAAATATTAGAGAGAGCACGTATAATTTTTTTCCTAAAGAAACATACATTTGCAATTGTGTATGTAAGGGTTAGCTACAGTCAGGAGGTTGATTGGTAGTTGTTGTTTTTGTGTCAATGTCTCTCTCTCTCTCTCTCTCTCTCTCCTCGCTTCCTAGCTGAAGTACAAGCACCTGGGTGAGTTTGCATATAGATTGGCTGGTAGCGGAGGGGCCCTAGGGTTAACAGAACGTATAAAAACGACAGTAGAGGAGGCGGGGCTCCGGCCGTCGCGGTTTGTGGGAGGCTATTTTGTTTTATGGCCTGCGTGTTGTTGTTTGGACTTTATGGATGTTGGCTCTCGGGGCTACAGAGTAAACACAGGAAGAAGGCAAGGAACATCAGCATGTCTGACTTCCCTTTATGAACGTCGACATCGGCCGAGACAGTACGCTGACTCTCCAACTTTACAAGGACTCTACATGCCTATATGTTATACCTTGAGGGAAAATATGTTTAGAAATCCACACTCTGCGTCTGAGAGTTTGGAATGTTGTGGTTTCCCCCATACACGTCACGAGAACCTGGTATATTGACTTCCGACCACAAGACATCACATCTCACAGCAATCGTCGTGGCAACGCTCACTCACTCACTCGCTCAGGATGACATCAACGGCAGAAAGACATCCCGGACCTACAGCGCCTTCTTCCCCTTGGCAACCATGGGATCCGTCAAGACTTCTCACGCTTCAGAGACAGAGGGAGGGAGGGAGGAAGAGAGAGACTCTACCATATAAGCCCGAACCATCGGTAAGATGCTACACATAGACGAAGAAGAAAGAAAACCCCAGAGCCTGATGTCCTGGCCGGTTTGGAGCGTTGAGACGCCGCGCCGCAGCGGAGGGGTCAGGAAGGTAAGGCTGTAGCATGCTATATGATAGTAATTTTCGCGCAGGGCCCCAGTAGCTTTGTTTACTGATTACTCGATCGTGCTGCCGAGCCCGCCTTCCACTCACGCCCTCATTGGCCCGCGAGGGTCACGTGATTATAGTGAGTTAGCCAATGGAACATCATCTTGACGGAGGGGCACATTTTTATTTATATTTTTTTCTGCTGTCGTTGTTGCTTGCAAGATCAGAATCGATTAATTGTTTATTATTATCTCCTCACAAATTCCATGCGAATCCTCGAGAGATAAACGTTTCAGAATATTTCCCTTCTTCTGTTGTGGCAAACCCTGAATGCCGACAATTGAACGTCTGATTCCATGCAAGGTATATGGCATATTTAGTTACAATTTTGACCGACGACGGACTTCGGCATGAAACATCGCAAAATATATATATTTTCCCCTTCCCCCACCGGTCAATTTGATCTCGAGAGTGATGAGGAAGATGACGTAAGGGCATCCTGACCGTGAGTCGTGTGATCAATCTGTTAAAAAATTGGCTCGTGACTCAGGCGGGAGAAGAAGAGCCCGTCTGGTCACGTCAGACCTCGGAGAAGTTTGACCCCCGTCCGTCCGTCTCGCCGAGCCTTCTCACACCAGCGACATCTGCTGGCTCCTGCTGCTGCTGCTGCTAAGATCCCCCCCCCCCCCCTCCCCTCCGATTGACGTGGGAAGCCCGTTGACCCCAGGGTACATCTGGGGTCATTGCTGAGGTCAGCGCGCAGCGTGGTGGTTGTTGTGGAAAGCTGGATGGTAGGTTATACACTTTGGTGGTTGGCTGGAGGAAGGATTAGTGGGTGGTGGGTGAGGGAGGGAGGTAAGTGGGTAGGTGGGTGTGTGTTGTGTAAGTGGGAAGGAATGTATCGGCAGTGGAGTTAGCGATGGCTGATGACGGGGTAACGCAGGTGGTTGAGAGTGAGGACAGTTCGCGTACCCAACGGGCAGCAACGCCCTCACCACTTTTATTCCTCCCACATGTTCCCACATTTATAGATGTTTGCTGCGAACCAATTAAGGTGCAGAATAAAGAGGGTACACGTGGATATGCACAAACAAGCGTAACCTGTGTGGTCACAACCATCCAACGAACTGAACGAGACACAGAGACTGTCCCTCACAAACATAGGCACACAGACAAACAAACACACGCACCTAAAGATTAAGGTACGCAGACACGTAACAAATAAACACAAAACATGCACACAAGAACAGACAGGTACAGACAAACAAGCAAGGAGGTACGTACACGCAAAACCTGTCCGGCGATCCTCACTCGACCCTGGCTATGCACCATTAGGGCAGTAGCTTCCAGCACTCGTCGTGGGCAAGACAAGCCCTTGATTCATGATAGATTCATCCCGGGGAAGAGGTCAATATATGATGATATATTCATCACTTGCCGGAATCATGATGCTATCTGGTCCTTCATCGCCGGTGCCCCGTCTGCACACACATCGGCCCTTTGTTGATTCAGGTCGCGATGTCGACCAGTGAGCCTGGCCGCCACACATTGTTTTATCCCCCGTTTTCTTTTCTATCTACTTCTCTCCCTGTATTGTTACGTCTGCGCTCCGCTGACAAGTGAATGGCGGCGCTTTCGACAGTGGGTGGTGGACGTCTCCTGGAATTCCTCCTATCCTATCCTCACCCCTCCCCCCACTTCTCCCCGGGCACCTCCTCCAGAAGCGGGTGTCTAAATAGCCTTTCAAACCGCTCGAGGATTTGCTTATGTTCATTGGCACTGATCAGCAAGGACAGGTTCTCTCTCTCTCTCTCTCTCTCTCTCTCTCTCTCTCTCTCTCTCTCTCACTCAATCCTCACTCCTTCCCCAGCCCAAAACACAAAGCATCATTCATCGTGCCTACATAATAGGCATAAATAATCCACGCCGCCTGCACCCATGGTCACGTGGGAGCACCCGCACGGGGCCTTCGTCGGGACGAAAGGTCGAGGAGGGGTCACCGGTAGGTCATGAACGAGCCACTTAAAGCCACCAACCACTGCTGCAGAAGGGACCCCGGGGTGGCCGGGCGTGGAGGGACGGGTCCGGTGGTGGGAGCGGAGGGGCGTGAGGTGGGAGAGAGGGAGAGGGAGAGAGAAGACCGAGGTAGGTATTAAGTATCTTCGGCGGAAAATAAGTTGTGGTCGAACAATCTCGCCGTCAAGACAAAATATATAAAAAAAAAGGGCGCGAAACGTGATGAATACTCTTCGTACAATTGATTCCTGATCCATCTTGCGCTTCTTTCTCTCCCGACGTTACGTGTGGGTGATGCCAAACTGAAGGGCAACAGGAGCAGTGGCAAACCACCCCCACCACCGACGACACTCACCATCATTACCACTGGAAGGGAACACACCCAACCCCATGGCCATTGTGGTATGCCTGACATTGTCATTTACGGGTCATTCTACTACCTGTTTCTGTTATGATGTTCCTCCCACAGCGACTGTATTATTTACGTGTTCTTGTTCTGATGTTCCTCGCATAGGGACTATAGCATTTACGTGTCTAGTTATATTGTTCCCCACATAGAGACTATGTTATGTATTTCTTATGATCTGCCTCCCTTTAAGACTATTTAATTTATGTGTCTCTGTTATGATGTTCCTCCCTTAGCGAAAGAAACTGTGTTATTTTTCAGTTTTCTTATATCTTTGAGGTAAAAAGGGATGTCCACCACGTCCACAGATTCTTACTCTCATTCATTTCCTTCACCTCATCTTTTTGCGACTAGAGCTTAAAGTGGGATTAACATCAACGATTCACTCGGTGAACAGATAGATGGAGGAAGACACCTGCTTTCGCACGCTAATGTGCTCCTGTGATATTGCTGCACTCATTCTTACATCCGGAAGGATCAAAGTTATGAGGACATGAAATAGAGCTTTGTAGATGTGAACCAGTTGTGGAAAGTGAATTACACACGCTACCAAATATATATATTGAGGATCAGATACTGATGAGAAAGGAGGATCAGATATGCTTTTGATTTAATTAGGAATTGAATTAATCTTAGTACAGACTCGATCACATCATGAACGACACTGTTGGAGGCAGACTTGTGTGGCACAGCGTACGATGTACGTCTGCCATAATCTGATGCAGCCAGTAACTTAATCCATGCAAATCAATGCATCCGACACAAAGATTCGATACTTAACGACTTCACATAAGCAGAGCAATCTGATCATACCTGCTCATACACCATGGAGATGCCTCGGAATCAATCTAGCGAACTGGAGATTAAATCTGAGATGAATGCGTTCGGACGGGGCTTCGAAACCTTCAGAGGACTGACCGTCGGCGAGCCTTCGTGATGGTTGACCCTAACGACATAACTTGATCACTCGGCTTTTGTGTCTTTGACTATCACTGTTTCTCGTGAGCCCTAAGCTCAGTTATAATCCCTGAAGTTCTTCGGTTTATATATGTTTGCGTGTTTGTGTGTGTGTGTGTGTTTTAAAGATAATCCTTCCCTTGGAATTAACTTGGCTTTGCATCAGAATTTCCTCCGTCCACTCCAAATAAACTGCCCACTTCATTAAAAAAGAAAGAAAGGAAAAAAACCGCTACGTAACTCAATGCGAAATAAAGGCTTCTGCCCTATTGTTTATGTGGAGGTAATTCATCCATGTGGCATGTTAACACCTACAAAAACAGGCGCCTACCTCCACGACACAGCTGGTGTTATATAGCACTGTTATAAACCTGTCAGAATTAATACATGTCCAACATAGGCGCTACTCACGACCAAGGGGGGGGCAGATCAACTTTTAAAACGCCTTAATCACATTCCTCTGTAATGCCTCCCACGACCTTATAGCCCACCTGAATGGTACCACTGAGGTACCCCGCCTACCTCCCTATTCGGACTCGGCTTGGGTATACAAGATGGCACAAAAGTCTTGTACTCAAAGACAGAATCTGATATTTACCTCTAGTTCAACAAATGCCCAGATTGCATGTCTTGATCTGGTGTATAAACATAGGCATGAGTACTCCATATTCTAGTGCATGTATATATGTATGTTCACGACATGCAATTCGAACATTTGTTGAACAGAAGGTAAAATAGTGAATTAATCCTTCGGGTCCAGATTTTCGAAGAACACTGTATTGTCAGGTGGGCCATCACGGCGAGGCGATGTTACCCAATTTACGCGGCCCTGCCAGACGTACGAGAAACAACCCCCCCCCCCATGCAATCCCCTTCCTCCCCTCAAGCGCTTGGCAGGTCAGAGGCCACATTCTAGAGCCTCTTGAGTGAGCAAGACTCGTGGGCAAGATGGGGTTCATCTATACAATACGTGGGTCGTAGGATTCGGTCGTTTGGCTCGGAAACACGAGCCAACGGAGCGCCACCACCAGTGGCCGTTGGCGTAGTGGGCAATGACTGACTCGAGGGCGTGCTGATACCACTGTACGGGATTAAGAAGAAATATGCCTCAGACCTGTCAACCAGCCGTTTGATCACACTCGTTCATACGTGGTTCAAATGGCTTTACATTAGAATCCCAGTAGGAATTCTGTTATTCAGTTGGTTCGGCGAGACTCTTAATGCAAAAGGAAAACAAAAAATCGTCGTTATAAGTAGCAGGTTCGCGTTTAATGGGGTAAGGAGGGGATGGAGGAACATGACCCTACCTGCCTCTCCCCCTCTCGATGGTATCTGTGTCTCGATCCCACGACTGTGCGGACGGAGGTGTGAAGAATAGCCAGGGAAGGTCTTATTGAGAATGGTGCAGCAATAGCCACTGAAGGTCTGGTTGAGAATAGTGCTTCAAGAGAGAGGAATACTATGAAAATAAGGAGCGATCTTAACCCAGAGGTTATACCTGAATGTTTTCTTTACGTACATTAGAAATGTGTTTACTTGATATACAACAATGTAACCAAAAAAGAAATTTCCGCTGAGGAATCTCTGAATATGAAATCATGAGATAATGGAGTCTTATTGATTTAATGCAGTAAGACTGCCACTGGGTATTTAGAAAACAAACAGCGACATGGCATGGAAGAGATTCTGGAGCAGATGTTCTGGTCAGAGAAGTGGGACTTCGTAATGAACTATGTGGTAACTCGAGAGAGGGAGAGGAAAAACTAGCTTAAGGGAGCCACTGTAGTTAGGCTGTTAGGTTGTATTAAGGACCTCACACCCTCCGGGTTAGCTCCGTCCCAGTAATAGCCTCCATCGTAGGATCTTGGGTCGTGTTAAGGACCTCACACCCTCACACCTCCGGGTTATCTCCCTCCAGCTAACATCCTCCGTCGCAGGCTTGTTTGGGGGAAGGGCGAGCATGTGAAGGACCTTACACCCTTCTGGTGTTCTCCATCACAGGCTGATGGGCCGCCATGTGGAGGATCTACGCCATCACACACCTCTGGTTAGCTCCTCCTCGCCAGCCGACAATTTCCTTATCTGAGAAATAACATCGTGACCATTCCTCCTGCCACCAGCTCGGCTCTAGCCCCAGCCTCCCACCTCCTGCAGGTCGCTCCCGAGCCGCCAGATTATACAACCCGGGCTGATAACATGAAATTATGGCAGATAAAGTAAGTAACGCTAAAGTTCTCGGCGGGGGCAACGAGGAAACGCCTTCTTAAACCGATGAGGAGGTCCCCGCTTGCCTTCCGACACTGATGGTGAGAGGCGATAGTGACAAGACAGACGGCCGCCGCGCCTGACACCTGGGAAAACAACAACCATCTCGAATGGGTTTCTTCTTTTTTTTTCATTAATTTATTCGACTTTTGTTCATCATCGCAATAACGAACATCGAGAACGAATTATTTTTTTTTCCCCATTTTTTTCCATCTTCCGATGAATTCTTTAATTCCTATTTGTAATGACAAGAAGACTTGGAGTTACCATTGCTAGATTTTAAGGACGGAGTAAATTCAATCTACACCGAATAAACTGAGTGTGACTGGGACGGTAATTACCGATATCTTACGAAGTCAAGAGAAAAGTGAAACTCCGACAATGTTGGTCGTCTCGACTCCCACTGTACTCTAGCCCCGTCGCTCTTCCTACAAGTCTCAATTAAAACCATTAGAAATATTTCGATCGTGATCTCCTGAACACCCTGTCTGTGACTGGTCCACCAGCAAGACCAACTGCAGAGTCCGGGATGAACTCCTTCGGCTGTCTGTGTTCCGTCCATCCTGCCCAGAGGGTGGGAGACACCCTTTTCAGCCCCCGTTACTCACGTCGGTCTCCCTGCGTCTCCTCACTATCCAAAACCTAACATTTCCAGTCGGCAGTAGGAGGAAGCTCTGATGACATACGTAGGCATAGAACAGCAGGAGAAGAAGGCGTCTTGACAAGCAGGATTCAATTCAGGGAGTGTTCAGTCCTTCGATTTTTTTTTAAGAAAAAGAATATCCTACTCATTAAACAACTTCAAAACAACCTCTTCAACTATCAACATTACCACGGGCATCCTTGGTAATAACGACCCATCAGATCCTGGTACGTTTAACATCACCACATAGTTCTTAAACTCAGGAATTTGGACCGTTGTATAGTTTCCTTTAGGCATTGCGTATCAAGAGGCCCAAGAGGCCAGACTGCGTGCTAGGTACCCAGCACTGAACTCCATTACCGAGTCTTCCACCCCATCACACGCCTCAGTGACCATGGAGCCTAATGACATGGGGACCATTAAGCACTACACCTGCAGTGTAGCTCCCGAACATAGGTGGAGACGAGCGTGGACAATTAATTTAAGGGTGGGCCAATATACCGAAGACGAGATGAAGGACTTCAGGGGATATGGGAAAAATTAACGTAGCTAGTATTTCTTGAGAATGTTTTCTGCTTTGCTATCCTCTCTTCATGTATAGTAGTTAGGGAATTGGGCTTATTCTGCTTATCTTCCAGTAGTTAAGTTCGTTACGGGCCCTAAGGTCTTTTGTTATCTGTGTTTGCTGAGTCCTATCTTCCAGCAGATGAGCTCGTCACAGACCATCAGGTCTTCCGTCATCGTCTTTCCCAAATATTGTCCTCCGGCAGCTAACCTCGTCGTAGACCATCATGTCCTCTGTTATGTCTTCCCCTTGTAAACACACGTTCTGTTAACAGATTAGTCCAGCAATCATGGCTCCACGTGAGTGTCATCGACAACACATGATCAACATGTCGAGCAAAAAGAAAGTATGAATTATTGTTTTTTCCTAACACATATTTCTGATCAAATGGCACGGATAGTGACGGAAGGAGTGACGGTTAAGGCGTGGTCGGTGTGGAAGAATGTGACGCGGGCGCTGGAGGGATCAACAACGGAGTTAGGGCTAATATTACCAGGGCTGACCCACTAGCGCTCCCGTGGTCACAGGTCTTCACATGCTTCTTGCAGTCGGGGGTCAAATGCCTCTGGAACTTGGCCCTCTCCCGTGTTTAATAGTGGCCAGGACCATACACGGTAGTTGGGTATCTGGAGCCCGTATTTGCCCGGGAATGAGCAGGTATCGTAGAGCAAACTGTGACAACTCGTCAAGCTCTGGTATTAATAGTACTGAGGGAGGGTAACTACGGAATCCCTTCATTGCTCTGGGTGTAGCCGTGGGAAACGCGCATTAGCGGTGACATTACGAAGTTCTGTGGTCATAGCCCGAGGCAAGAGGGCACGGAGAAACCTTTTTGTTCCGACGACACTTAATGGAAGAACCCTAAGAATCTGCTAAATAATAGACACCATGTTTGGGCCAGCCGGCCAAGTACCCCCGCTGGTGACACATTAATTGCCTCTCCGTCTCCACTCTCTAGTTAGTGGGTCATTTTCGAATTACTCGATTGATTACTGGCCGGTAAAAATTCACTGAGGTCAGTCTGGGATGGCGTAAGGTGGTGTGAATCTTTAATGTTGTTACGTGTTTGACTTCTGCTGTAGATGAAAATGTGGCAGTGAGAGAATGTACAGAGCGTAGAAACAGACTTACCTCGACATATTCAGCGCAGAGTTCTATGCTTCCGACGAAGGAACAGACGTCGTCGACGGTCCAGTGGCCAATGGTCTCGAGGGAAGAGCAGTTCTTGTCCGAGCATGGCGTGGAAGGCTTATGCGTCCCAGGAGAAGGCGTGGGCCGGGGTTTGGGGGGCGTGGGCGATCGGGCTGTGTGAGTCTTCGCCTCGATCTTCTTCTCCTCCTCGTGCGAGAGACCGAACAATGTCTTCACGTCGAAGGATTTGGAAGGTTCTGTGCGGGGTCTCTTGGTAGCCATGGTGGCTGAGAGGTCGAGTGGGGAGGTAGGGGCGTCGGCAGGCCGCTTCATGGCCCCCCTCAGGTAGTTCTCCAGCTGTGACTGCTGTGTCGCAGAGGCGTTGCGGACCATGTTGAGGAGGACTTGCGACGAGGACATTTCCACCAGTGGGAACCCAGCGAAACCTGGGAGACCAGCGGCCCCCGGGAACATCGGTGGCGCCCCTGGGTGTGGCAGCGGAGAGATGCCCGCTGCTGTGGACACTGGGGCTGTGTCGATCTTCTTATCGGTATCCTTGACCGACGAAGAAGTGGTGGGCGGAGTGGGAACGTTGAGGAAGGGCGCCGACCCATGCTTGAAGCCCGCCAGGCTGCCCAGGGGATGGCGGAGTAACCCGTTGTTTGGATTGCTGAAGTAACTGCGGGGAAAGAGAAAGAGAGGGGGAGAGCCATTAGCTACGCGCGGCAGGTCAGACGTTTCCATTACATTACCTACATCAGGCACCATTAGCGGGCCGGGCGACCTCGGGCACCCGGAGAACGGGGCCAGAGGGCGTGCCGGCCCGGGAGGGGAAGGGTTGGGCCTGGCAGCCCCGTTTTAACGTAATAGTGCAGGCGGGGTGGCCGTCCGCCCTCCTGAGGATTACTGCCCTCACCACACGCATTTCTACCACACACAGCAACACCACACACACCATCATCCTATATGTACCAAAAACCATCCTACTTACACTACACACCATCATCCTACATACAACATACACCGTCATGCTACATTCTTCACCACACACCATCACGCTACAAGCACGACAAACCATCATGCTACACATGCGTCACACCATCATGCTACATGCACGAAACTCCATCTTGCTACATGCGTAACTCACCGTCGTGGTACATGCAAAACACACCATCATGCTGCATGCACCACACACCATCATGCAACATGCGCCACATTTTTACAAAGAACTCACGCCTTATTCCATACACAGACACAGACACACGCACCAGAACAAACCTTGATATTATGCAACACTCAGATATATCACACAACACACAATCCATGGCTTACTCACCACTTTAAACATTATACAAAGTATCGCTTCTCTCACAGCACACAATTGCCACCACACATAAATGACACATGCAAATGAATCTAACGTACCAGTAGAATATATTGATTCAGACACATCATAGAAATACATAATCACAAGTATTTTTGATTTTAAAGCATATGGAAATTTATTCTTCTGTTATGGAAAAAAACTTACGTCGAAAAAGAAAATCTTCACGCAGCGAGGTACAGCTTTAAGGAGCAGGAACTCCTGGCCACACAATGATAGAAGAGGGAGATGAAAAGGCGTCTGTTAGGGTGTGGCTACGAGGGTGTGGCTGAATTTTGGGATTTGTATGGGTGTATACTTAATACAGAACCCGGGCGTGGGTGTGGTTGGAGGCAGTGTGTGCTGGAGGAGAAGGGGAGGGTGTATGGACTCGGCGGGCATGTAAGTCGAGCATGTGAGAGGCTGTAGGCGTGGCAGCCCCGTAAGAAACGAGGGTGTGATCCTTGCAGGTGGTGGTGAGGTGTGGGGAACAGCTATTGTTGGGTCTGTGAGGGGGGGTCCTGGTGAATGTAGCAGGAGGTGTATGGCTGTAGGGACGTGGTAAGAGGGGGCGAGGGAGGCGAGCGGACACGGCGAAGTTACGTCACGGGACGCTTTTACAGGTGTCTGAGGAGGTGTAAGAGGGAAGGCAGGGGTGTAAGTGGGAGAGGGGCGTGTGTTGTGGGTGTGTAGGGTGTGTGCGTGTGTGGAGGGCGGCAGCGGCGGTCGTCTTAGCGACGGGGGGCGTGGTCGCGCTGAGGGGTAAGGTGGTTCCCCTGAGGTTCTCCTGCAAGGGGCCCTTCTCCCACACGACTCGCTAAAGCCTCCATTATACAACACGGATTTTAATGTCTCCCTCATGCCTTACCACAGATCTCGCCTAATCTCTTCACTGGAATTATTTTCCATGATATTACAATAGGATATTCGCATCAACCTTTTGCCCTCATGAATAAAACGCTGGGAAATATATGCAGCACAGTCTCCAGCAGAAACTTCTTGGCCGCTGGATGAAAGCACGTACGTATATGTCCGAGCGACAGTACGGGACCTGCTAATGTGAGTTTTCCCTTCGGTGCTCTTAAGAATGTGGTCAGCCAAGGGAGGAGGAGGCCGTGACGATGTGGGGCTAGTGCCTCCCCTCGGGTTGGGATGAACATCTTCATGATCAGTACGCATCTCTCTCTTTCTCTCTCTCTCTCTCTCTCTCTCTCTCTCTCTCTCTCTCTCTCTCTC
>JAYMFT010000038.1:30635-41773 GCA_038088735.1 Panulirus argus | reverse complement strand
TTTTATATATATATATATATATATATATATATATGTGTGTGTGTGTGTGTGTATGTGTATATTATCTCTTGGAATAGGGGAGAAAGAAAACTTCCCACGTATTCCCTGTGTGTCATAGAAGGCGACTAAAAGGGATGGGAGTGGAGGGCAGGAAATGCTCCCCTCCAATTTTACTTTTCCACGAAAAGGAACCGAAAATGGGGCCATGTGAGGATTTTCCCGCTCAGGTTCAGTCATCTGTTCTTGGCGCTACCTCGCTGATGTCGGAAATGGCGAATATGTACGAAAAAAAATATATATATATTTCTATATCCCTGGGAATATGGGGGAAAGAATACTACCCACATATTTCCTGCATGTAATAGAGGCAACTAGAAAGGGTGAGAGCAGGGGCTTAAAATCCTTCCCTTCAGTTTTTACTTCCAAAAAGATTGAACAGAGAAGGGGGTCAAGTGATGATTTTTCCCTTTAAGACTCATTCATCTGTTCTTGATGCTACCTCACTAGCATGGTAAATGGCAAATATGTATGAAAATATGTGTGTGTGTGTGTGTGTGTTTGAATGAGGCCTTTTCTTCTCTCTGTTCCTGGTGCTAACCTAAATGAAAATATATATTTATTATTATTATTATATATATATATATATATATATATATATATATATATATATAATTATCTTAGAACTGATTTCAGTAAAGGGTCCTGGAAGTACCCTGTAACTTTTTAAGGGCTCCTGCAGCCCAGAGCTGCACTACTTCCAATAGTAGGGCAATGTAGACTCCTTTGGAGTGAGGAGTTCTTTGACATGTGTACTCCCAATAATAGCCCCTTCCCAAAGGGGCTATTATTGCCATAAACCCTTGATAAAATTTTCTTGCTGCTTCTAGCAGCTTTCCTCCCACACCATATATTCTTAAGACCTTCCACAGGGAATCTCTTTCAACCCTATCATATGCTTTCTCTAGATCCATAAATGCCACATACATATATCCATCTGTTTCTCTCAAAGAATCTCTTTCAGCCTTATCAAATGCTCTCTCCAGATCCATAAATGCCACATACAAATCCAATAGTCTCTCTAAGTATTTTTCACACATTCTCTAAAGCAAACACCTAATCTGCACATCTGCTACCTCTTAGGAAACCATACTGCTCCTCCCCAGTAAATGCCCTCACTCTCAATCATTACCCTTCCATACACCTTAACAGGTATACTCAACAAACACTCACCTTTATCCCTCTTGCCTTTTATATTGTGGCACTATACATGCATTCTACCAATTCTCAGGCACCACACCATGACCCATTGAAAATCCCAACTCACCAGTCAACAACACAGTCACCCCCTTTTTTAATGAATTCAGCTACAATACTATCCACTCTAGCCGCCTTACCATGTTTATCGTACGTATGACTTCACCACCTCATCTATCTTTACCAAACCACTCGTGATAACTCTCACTTTGCATACCTCCCCAACCCAAACATCTAACATCGGCCACCCTGTCATCAAACTTACAGCATTCCTTCTAAGTGCTTACTCCAACTCCTCCTCACTTCATCACTACCTTTACCACTTTCGCATTTGCCTCCTTCACTAATGTTCCCTTTTTTTACCTCCCATATGATTAATATCCTTCCAAGACATTATTTTATTCTCCCTAAAGTTTACTGATACTCACCTCAACTCTCAGTTGTCCTCTTTTTCAACCCTTGCACCTTCCCCTTGACCTCCTGCCATTTTCTCCTTTAGATCCCCCAATCGTTTACACTCCTTCCTAGTAAGTACTGCCCAAATGCCTCGTTTTCTCACGAGCAACTTTTTTACTTCATACCACCACTCATTACCATTTCTAATCTGCCTACCACACACCTTTTGCATGCCACTTTAGTGTCTCATACATGCCAGCACTGCTTCCCTAAATACTCAGCCTCCTTTGCTTCATTTACTCACAACTTTTGCCTTTCTACACTCAATCTCTTAATCTCTTCTGGTGTTTCTTCACACGTCTCTTTTCAAGGCTCATCTACTCTCGTCAATCTCTTCTCTCAGATATTGTCTCTTCTTTTCCAAAAACCTCTACAAATCTTCACCCCTGCCCCCACAAGACAGTGATCAGACATCCTACCTACCAGTTGCCCCTGTCAGCACATTTACATACAAAAGTCTCTCTTTTTACATACCTATCAATTAATATTTATTAAATATTTATTATACTTGATCGCTGTTTCCAATAATGCCCACTGATCATCTTTCTTATTCATATATTTATACATTAGAGTGTTCCTCCTTTTAAACCAGGTATTCCCAGTCACCAGTCCTTTTTCAGCACACTACTCAACAAGCTGCTAACCATTTCCATTCATAACACTTGAATACCCCAAGCCCCCAATTTTATGCTCATCTGCCACATTACTTACCTTCACATTTAAGTCACCCATCACTAATATGCAGTCTCTTGCATTAAAACTGCTGACACACTTGCCTCGTGATCTTTCTTCTCACGTTCAGGTGCATAAGCACTAATAATCTCCCACCTCTTGCTATCCACTTTTCATTTTTACCCACATAAGTCTAGAATTCACTTCCTTACACACTCCCACAACTCCTGCTACAGATTTCTAAACCAGCATAATGATATAGAGTGGAAAGTCCTTCAAAAGATGCAGGGATGAAACAACCTAAAAACACAACTTGAAATTAATCGAGACTTCTTTGAAAATATGTAAAGAAAGGTAGTGGATTAATGGAATACACTGAATTAAGAGACTTTGAATATGCAGAGCATACAAATGTTCAGAAAGTTTTTGAGTAGTAGGTAGTACTATAGTTCAGGAGATGGGGCCTCATGAATGTAGAAGTCGCTCCTTTTTAAATAGGTTATAACACACAGGCCATGAGTCAGCATGGACCAGACCAGGGTCGAATTGCATGGATTTAAATCGTAGGCATGGCAGTTGGCCTACACTCAACCTAGTGTTCATCCTTACCTCAGGGCTGATTGGTTAAAGGGTATCAGGCTTAGAATGGCTGGGGGTGCATACATGCATAGAAGTAAATACATTATACATATATTCAAGGTTAAGAGATGCATCAACACAAATTTAACACTTTCTCCCCATAACACAAATAGAACTGACAAAGAAACAATTGGTAACCCAGAATGTTGAAGAAAGCTTTAGATCCATAATTTTACTGAAGCACTGAAAGGGAAATTAACATTTTTTCTTTTTTCTTTATATATAAGAACCTGTGGTGTACACATGCCCAACAAATATTTTATGTAATTCACTGATATACCTAATGCCTCACCAGCTATCATTTTCAGTGTTGAATATTGAGCATTCTGATGAGTGCATGTTGCATCATTTGTTCTAGTGAATTTACAGTTTAATTTCATCAACTATTCAAATATGGACATCAGCATGATCACATACACTGTAATGATAGTGGTAACATTTAAACCATTCAATGAGTCTATTTATGTATTCATAAATGACCACAGAGATGTGTTGAGTGTTTTACTATTTCACATTTTACCACCTTTTGTTTTCACAGTGTGCGTGAGTTTGGGGGTCAGGCGGGCCGCAGATATTGAACACCAACAAGAAGTCCAGCCATCATTAGATTCTCAAGTTGATAAAGCAGACACATTACCAAACTCACGCAGCAAGGCTAAAATTATAGACATTAAGGACCTTTGGAGGAAAAGTTTTTAAACACGTGATGTAGACTGTATATTGTAGGATTAAGGAGCCTCTCATAATGGCGAAGCTCATGATATGTAACTTTAGATGATCATTGCTGAAGTGTTGGGCTTATTGCCATTGCATGCTGCAGAGCTGGACTGGAAGTTAAACGTCATCTGTAATAGAAACATTACATATGTTAATATCTGCTAATTAATGTTATGGGGATTATAAACATGATGCTCGGGGGTATTCCTTGTAGCACAAAGGGAGTCTGCATTGCTGGGCATACTTTTCAGTGATGGCATGGGTCAGCAATCTTATTAAAGAGCACTGTTGGTGGAATGACCTCACAGGTGACGACTAGGATTCCATCCAATATTTTGAAGTAACTGTTAATCAAAAGCATAACCTGTATAGTTTTTTACTTCAAACCAGAGTGTTTCAGTTATTGATCATACCAGACTTGCATACTTTGATTTACTCCTGCTTAAAATCACCACCTAATATGATTGTAGATTCTTCACTTTAAACTTGCTATTTGGAAAGAAATATCTATGGAAGGGGAAATTCGTCAATATTTAGACTTCGACTTGGAAGCCTAACGTCCACTAATTAACTATAAATATTCAGGTATTTGACTAAATAAACTAGCTCCAAAGTAATCACTGATGTATTTTTGTACAATTTTATTGTCATAATATTTGTTTCATGTTATTCTACATATGGATTACTAATAAATGTTGTCATCTCACTCCCAAGTACTTCTACTATGATGATTTCTTAGGTCCTACTCTTACTCCTTACAGATGTCCTACTTTACATAGGGCAGCCTAACTATCTTAACTCTAAAAACCTCTCCACAAGATTTCTCCTTCTAGATCAGTTTTTCCAGTCTGTCACTAGAAATTCTATCTCTTAATCAAAGCTTCTTTCCATGAGGGTTGTAGTCAGATTTCCTGCCTTAATTCCTGTGCTAAGACTTGACTGTTAGGTGTTGTACTCATTCACGTAGAGGCTATTCTGCCCTTTGCTTTAGCTCTGTTTTTCTCTGTGGGATGTACTTGAGATGTTTACTTAGCCGAGTTTGGTTTGAGGAAGGTCCCTAACATGATAAATTTTTTTTAGTCATGTTGTAGAGATTGTATTTATCCTTTTCTTTGTAAACATTTATGTAGATGAAATTTTAGGAATATACAAAGAGGAGAGGTTGTATGCACTGGTCCTAGAAAGTATTTAGTGAAAGGCATTGCTGAGATCAATCCCAGTTAAGTTAACATCTAAGATACTTCCCTGTATGTTTGTATGTCTGTACCTGATAATTAAAGCCATTATCCGTGTACAAAGGTATCGTTGTCACCACTAAAAGAAAGACAAAGGACACTCGCCAGAATTTTCTGTAACCCCAACAGCCCCCTCCCCCACACATCTGGGATTAACAGTGCCCTTTTCACACATTTTCCCTGTCTTGTTTACCTTCTTGACATTGTATTTTTTGTTGAGAAAAAAATGCTCCCAATGAATATAGATTTAATGCATAAAATCTGCTTCAAAATAGTTTGTGTTTTGCTTTGGTTTGAATCAACTTAGGTTTGAAAACCTATGATAAACTTTAATAAAGTGTGATTTGGCTACTTGTGTTTTGAGGAAGTTTATTGCAGTCATCCCTGCTTTTGTAGGTAAAGTAGACATTCCATGCAGCCCAGTTTTGTTATAAATGGCCATTATTTTTTTTACTGAATCTGCCAAAGCCTGCCACTCAACACGAGAGATGTTGGGTTACTTTTTGGGGTAAAGTTATTTGTGAGGCCTAAAAATGATTTCTTTTCAGGTATATATATATATATATATATATATATACTTCGAAATATATCCTTATTAGTCCCAACATACAGTACCTCTTGGCAGTGCCCCAGTGGAATATATTGGTTTAATTTTAATTTTGTGCAGTTTGGAGCAAGCTTTCCCCTATAATGTAAGAAAGAGCCTTAACTCTAATAGGAACTAGGTACTCGGTCCCCATTGCCTGCATACATTAGTATTTGAAGTTATTACCTCGTATAGAGTTTATGTCCAGTGGTATCTAGAACTTCTAACAAGAAACACTATTTGCTCCTCAGGGGATCATATTTAACTATGCATCAACTGGCCCAAGAGGAAATAACTCACAATATGGAAGGCCATTTTTATGCACTTGACCACTACAGCATGAGTTGTCACCTTCCTAGTGAACTTTGATGACATTTATACACATACAGTTCTTCCTTTGTAGTGAAACTTTTGTGCGGTTGTCTTTTCATTACCCATGATTTCACTCATCTACAAAATGGTTATGATGGTCTGGAACATTAAATCTGGTAGTCTAAGATGTGCCTACGGTCCCCTGAATAGCAAGTATTGTCCTGCAATTTGACTGGATGTTCACATATAAGAGATTTGATTTATACATAAGGACCAGACACTGTTATTTGTGTCCATAGTTTAAAACTCTTGAAGCCATCCATTTTGTAATGTGATTAATGTATTTTGCATTCATATAAAGGAATAAATACCAGATGAAATTGACTTGTTTTTTCTTCCTACCCTTTGTGATTTCATGTTTGTAAAGTTTTATTTTTATCACTAGCAGTGTTTGAGAAACAACTACTCCTGTAATGCCTTGATAGTCATACATTTTATTTGCTTGTGAATCCTGCATGACCAGTAATCTGTGGATGGCTGCATGCCAGTCATTACATTGTACCCAAAAGGCAGTTTCTGTCTAGATCCTTCTATGTGAATGCATGAGGAAAGATATATACCTGGGTGATGTTAACAGAAAAATATCTACTGAGCTTTTAACCTGAGCTTCCTGAACTGGTGTGTTATGCAGGATGTGCTGCTTGGATAACTGACTATTAAGTTCACTTCACCTGCACAGATGGTGGATAGTAATTGCATCCTGTCATGTTTCATTTGGTCAGTAATTTGATTTCGATAAGTTCACATTGTACATACATCCTGCATGAAATGTACAGCATACTTCTGTTTTGGAGCAGACTCTAACCAAAGCAATGGACAAAAGTTGATTATTGGTAGAAGTACATAATTAAGATAACATAGGACATCATCTTAATCATGTACACATGCTAAAAGCATTTATGTTGATAAAACACTTAAGGATGATGTAAAATTTAAACCTTGGGAAGCCTATATGCTTTACAAATTGCACAAATTTAGAATGATTCAAGAAAGTATGGTTGTATACCTGAAATAGCAGTCTTCCTTGATTTCTCTGAACTAAGGCCTAAGTTTCAGTTACCCCCTTAAAAAGATGTTGTTAATGTATTAATGCTTAAAGAGTATAATAAAATTCATAAAATATAGATACTTTCAATCCCTCCCTTTGTAATTCAGTTTAATCAAACTGTGTCCATGTTCCACATAGCAGATTGGTTGGCCTTAGTAGTCTATGGAGAACTTAGCACAGGAATTTCTATTCCCATTGTGGGAACTTACAGAGGCAACCTGTGTTTTCCACCACAAATGATTGGTGGTGGCAATTTCAACAGCGTGAATTATCAGCAGCTAAGTTAACACAATTCCTCAGCAAATATTTTGAACAGTACTGGTTGGTCTTCATTTAAACTTGAGAGTGAAACGCCAAAATGTGAGAATATTCCTTGTGAATGCAGGGAAAGTCAGAAAGATGAAACTTACTGTAAAGGCAATGTGTAACCTATGATGTGTGTGCATTGTAATGCAGCAGAATACAAATGGCTGTGTTTGTACATTGCTCTAAATAAATTCTCAACCACTGTCATTCATTGCAGTGTATGCATCAAATAAGTTGTTCTTATGTACCAGAAATGATAATCCTTAAATCCTTGCATACAGTTTGAAAAGTCTTGCCATTCTTATATTTACTCAGCAGGGCACCTTATCTCTGAGGATGTCTGTATGTAACTAACAGTGCACGGAGGATCATCTTGAGACAGAAGTCAATTTCTGCTTAATCACTGTCATAATGTTTACGAGCAGACATATCTGAAAAGATAAGACCACATAATAGTGATGGACCTGGTAAGGTTTCACATTCCTTTTGATTTTTTAAAATAACATACTTTTACCTCTTTACAGAAGTGATAGGTGTATTGAAAATCTAAGTATTATTACTATGTATTTGCAAATATACATCTAACATTAGGCAAAATAGTATATTTGTCTGGATAAACAAAATTTTGGTGTTTGTTCAGTTGTGATAATTACCTTTTTAACTCAGGTTTAGCACAATGGCAACAAAATCATTGTGGTATTTAAACTGCTGATGCCATAGTAGTTGGATGCAGCATCACTAGATTTATACAATTAGTTTGTGACTGGCACGATGATAGTGTGTGTAAAGCTTAAATGATTGGATGTTGAAGGAATTATTTTAAGCCCTGAAAAATGTTGGTGTTAAAACACTTTATATGACAAACCAGAACCATGGTGCTGCTTGGGACACTGTATTACCTTTTTAAACAAAGCTGAGACCAAAGGGGTCTAAAATACAGGGGTTGATGATGAGGCTACTGAAGGGGGATTTTGTGCTCCTGGTGTACATAATAGTAGAGATAAGCTTGCTCATTTGCAGTCCTGGAGTAATTCTGATTAGGAATGTGCAATTTGAAAAAAGGTACATACAGAAGTATACATAGGTTAGTGGGGTTAAAGGTGATGGAAGTGAACATGCTTAAAGGGGCAACAGATGCAGTGTCTGATCATGGCCTAATGGATATGAGAGTGAAAGTATGTGGTAGTTTATAGAGAGGAAATGATACTGTATTGACTGGAATAAAAGCTGTCTTCTATTCTAAGCTGCTTGGTGGGATGGGGATGTTGGTGGTAAAGGTGAATGTGATGAGATGATGACAGGTAGAGATGACTTGTTAGGTGATGCTAAAGGCCACTCAGACAGTTCTAAAACGTATGCTTCTGTAAGCTATGCCCCCATTTTGGCAATTTTTTTCGGAATGGAAATGTGTGGCTTATTTTTGAGTAAATATAGCATATGTGTGAGAGAACTGTTGAAAGTAGCTGAAACTGGATGAACTTTGGCATGTGTGCAAAGGTACTGCGAAAGGTCAAGTGAAGAATAGCTGGATGAGCAGATGAAACCTGGGTAGTGAAAGGTATTTAGGAGGTGCTGCTTAAATGTATGGGTAAGGTTAAATGGATCCAGTTAAATGGATCCAGTTAAATGGATCCAGGTCATATAAGCTCATCTTGTAGGATTTGTTTCTCAGTCCGGGAATCATCTTGGTTGCTCACCGCTGTACTTTCTCCATTCTATCTACGTCCTCTTTTAGGTAGGGTGACGTAGGGTAACCAAAGATGAACACAATATTCAAGATGTAGACAAACCAATGAACTGTAAAGAGTAAGGATGATTTCCCTGGACATGAAATTCAAAGGCTCTAACTATGAAACCAGGAATTTTGTTTGCTTTTTTTCACTGCTCACTTGGTTTTAGATCACCAGAGATTATTATGCTCACCTTTTTCCTCATTTACCTTTTACAGTACAGCAGAGTTCATACTGTAGCTTGCCTGGATCAATGTGGTACATGAGAGGCAACTTTCTGTCCAGCAGACTAAACCAAGGGCATGTAAAGTAGTCATAAACCATGGAAATTACTTGATGTCAAAGGTACCAACTGTCTTATTGACATTATTTTTCCGATTTTGAACCAAAAAACTTTCATTTCCACCACCATTTCTGATTTTACATTACAGCTCTGCTGATTAAAAATGTAAGGTCTAAAATTTATGTTTTGGCTCATTTTTTACAAATTAATTAATCAAAAAGTCATGACATGTGGTTCTTGGGTACTCTAGGATATTAATATTAAATGTCCTGAAGGTATACCAGTTCTGAAACAAAATTTTTCTGATCCCCATATATAAACTTTGCTCCTTAATTTTTTGGCCACTTTCTCTGCAAATTTAGATTAAAATTTTACAACAGAATTTAATCATACTGAATACAAATCTGGGATATAGTGGAGGCATGAATTTACTGATGAAGTATACATTTCTTAAAAGAGTGTGAGAAAATAAGTGCAGAACACAAGATTTCAAAGGTCTCACTTCATCACAAATGACATATTACTTATTCGCATGGGATCTAGAAAATCATAAGGATAAAACTAAAACACCAACATTTGAAACTCTATTCTGGGCTTTGTAGAGAACCATTGGCTAAGAAAAATGGTTTCAAAGGTTTCAGCTCTGAAAGAGTGATAAACAATACTCGAAGGAATGTGACCTATCAAATATAAAAAAAGAAAAAAAACATGAAAAGAAAAAAAACATGAAAATGTACATATAAAACACTGCTCTGGGCTCTACATAGCACTACTGAGAAATTAGTAAAGAACATATGGTTTTGAAGAACTCAACTAAACAAATACAAATGTAATCCAAATAAACAAGAAAAAAGCATAAACACCTACATTTGAATTTCTTTTCTTAAATTTACATAGCATTACTGATCAACAGGCAGAGAACAAAGGTATCAAATGTCTCGGATCTGCAAAAATGATAAACAATACTTACACGAAAGTGATTAGGGCAAATATAAGAAAAGGCATAAAACTCTACATACAATATTCTATTCTACCCTCAAAACAGAATTGACAAGTCAGTAAAGAACACAGTTTCAAAGGTTTCAGTTCATACAAAATTACTGATATTACTTATTTGATGGGGATCCAGAATATCATAAGGAAAAAACATAAAAAACACTTGAAACAATGTTAAAGGCTCTAAATAGAATTATTGATAAATAGGTTTAGAACAATGGTTTTGAAGGTCTCAGCTCTCCCAGCATGATAAAATTTACTTATAGGAAGGTGATCTAAGCAAACACGAGGAAAAAACACAAAAATCTATTCTAGGCTCAAAATAAACCTATTGACAATTCAATGAAGAACACATGGTTTCGAAGGTCGCTTTTCATACAAAATGACAGATATTACTTATTTAAGTGGGATCTAGATAATTAGGTAAACAAACCAAGAAAACCTGCATTTAAAACTGTTTAAGGTTCTATTTAGAATTATTGATAAATAGTCTAACAAAACTGATCTTGAAGGTCTCACCTCTACCAAAATGACAGTTATTATTTATAGGAATGTGATATATACAAACATAAGAAAACATAAATCCTGGCATATAAATCTTTCTACTTAGCTCAAAACAGAACTATTGACAAATCAGTGAAGAACACATGTTTTCAAGGGTCTCAGTTGCTCTAACATAACATAACAATATAACACGCAGGGAATATGTGGGAAGTATTCTTTCTCCCCTATCCCCAGGGATAATATGTATATATACATACATATACATATATTTATTTATTTATTTATTGTACTTGATCGCTGTTTCCCGCGTCAGCGAGGTAGCGCCAGGAAACAGACGAAG
>JAYMFT010000037.1:1062411-1075495 GCA_038088735.1 Panulirus argus | reverse complement strand
GACGGGGATGGTCGCATGTGTCGGGGATGGTCGCATGTGTCGAGGATGGTCGCATGTGTCGGGGATGGTCGCATGTGACGGGGATAGTCGCATGTGTCGGGGATGGTCGCATGTGACGGGGATAGTCGCATGTGTCGGGGATGGTCGCATGTGTTGAGGATGGTCGCATGTAACGGGGATGGTCGCATGTGTCGAGGATGGTCGCATGTGTCGGGGATGGTCGCATGTGACGGGGATGGTCGCATGTGTCGGGGATGGTCGCATGTGTCGAGGATGGTCGCATGTGTCGGGGATGGTCGCATGTGTTGGAAAAGTGAGTATGTCTCAGGAATTACGCATGTACCTGGGTGGCCTTTATGCGTAGGGCCACACCACTGGCGTCAGTGGGAGTGCAAGGGCCACATCGATGGCACCTTTCACATTCCCCCTCCTCCCCCCCCCTCACGCATACCCTCCATCATCGTATTCTCGTAAACCTCCCCCCCCCCCTCCCCGTATACCCGCCACCCGCCACCCACCAGCAGCCCGCCACCCAACGCTTGCCACCCTCCAGCAGCCCAACATCCACCAGACCACTGCTTTCCGCTCTCTAGAAGCCCACCACCCGCCATCCACCGCTCGCCACCCGCCAGCAGCCCACCATCCACCGCTTGCCATCCTCCATCAACCCGCCACCCACCGCTCGCCACACACCAGCAGCCCGCCACCCACCGCTCGCCACCCACCAGCAGCCTGCCACCCACCGCTCGCCACCCACTAGCAGCCCGCTACCCTCCAGCAGCCTGCCATCCACCGCTACCACATCCAGCAACCCGCCACACATCCACCACCAGCTTTCCTCTTTCCCACCGCTGTCAGGGGTGATAGCTGTCAAGCGTCATTCCAGAGGTTGTCATATGTGCTAGTGTGAAAGTCCCTGCCAGTGTGCAGGCCGCCGAGACAGTATGAAAGTTGTCAAGTGTGTTAGTATGCAGGATGTCCACTGTTCATTACATGGGTGTCAAGGGGCGGTATTAATGTGTCAGGCAGTGGAAGGGGGAGGCTGTCATTTGTGTCAAGGGGCCAGGTGGCAAATGTGTAGTGTGCTGTGTGGCACCTTGACTGATATTGTGATGGTTGACATGTCAAGTGTCTCTATCCCAGGAGTCAGTGTCACTATGGGGGCTGTCAAGTGTTAGCATGATGGGTGTCAAGTGCCGGCGTGAAGGGGTGTCAAGTACCAGCATAAAGAATGTATTTTGTCATTTTGACATATTCGGACATGTTTGACACACAGGCTGTCAAGTGTGAGTCATTAGTAAGGCGAATAATTGGCATATAGCGGCAGTTTTAAATGTCAGTATGAAGTCTTGAACCGTCATCACTTGGAGTGACAGGTGTTAAGTATGAGGTGGGGTGGGGGGAAGGAGGAGGAGGTGTCAAGCGGAAGTGTGAAGTGCTGGAGTATCATCACTTGGAGTGACAGGTGTTGAGAATGAGGGGCGTCAAGTGTGAGGGAGGGGAGCAGTATGTCGGGGCTGGCCGTGGCGTGCGAGTGTCCCACCTCCACAGCTGTGCCCGCCCACCCTGGTGATTTGTACAGTAATTTGTATAACATTAGACACCGGTCGCGGGCCACTTCTTTCTGTAGAGGTGGGGGGGAAGGGGAGGGGAGGCGTGGAGGAGGGGCGGTGGGAGGGGAAGGGGGGGTGGGGAGCAGATCAGATGTGGCGGGCGGTGGCCAGCCGCGCGGTATAGGCCTCCTCCAGCCCAGGCCGGCCACACCAGGGGCCTGCCCAGGTCCTCACGCCCTCACGCCGGCGGTTAACAGGCCGGGGGCTGCGGCAAAGACCGGCCAGACCGAATCCTGGAGGAGAGAGAGGCGTGTGTGGAGGGCGGGATGGCGCGCCGGCAACCGGGCAGCCTGCGTGGATTTGGTCAGCGCCCGCCTTATAAGTCCTTATTTTTTGTGTGGCCTCGGCCGGCGCGGTCTCCAGACATATTGTCATGTAAATTACTTTTAATTGGACTGGATTTGGTATTAGTGCGATGACAGAGATAGGCAAGTGGCGAGCGTGAGACAGAGGCCCGAGCCTACTGCAGCAGTAGGTGCAGTACCAACAGCAGGAGATGCTGGTGGCCAGCCGGCCGGCCAGCCAGCCACCAGTAGCCCGGCCAGCCAGCCAGGGACTCGCGGCCCTGCATTATGCCGCGCCACACATTCCGGGCTACGGGGACACGGCCACGCCATGCTGGCCCGCCTACCGCCCCTTGGCCACATTGGCCCGCCCACCGCTCCTTGGCCACGCTGACCCATCCGCCGCCCCGTGGCCACACTGGCCCACAACACACCTGTCCTTTACTGTATTACGACCCCTCTTCCACAACAGTCGTCCGTCAGACACCTGTCCCCTTCCCACCACAGAGCTGTCCTAAACACCTGTCAAGCCGCGTAACTCCACACCAGGTGTCAAGGTGACCAGACCTGCCCATCATGGTCAAATGACCTCTGACTCGCACGCCACCTTACGGTGTCGCAAATCAACAGGTAGGCCATTCCCGTCCGCTGAAAGCCCTCTTGCTACAAGAGACCACCTTGTAAAATCTGTTGTTTTAAGTGTTACTTGACAGTCCCTCTGTAGTTTTACAAACACACATACACACACACACACACACACACACACACACACACACCTTTGTCTTTCCTCTTTCCACGGATCAGAGGCGCAGGTGCCTACACGCAGGTCCGAGTTCTGTTAGGGGGAAAAAATTGAAGGTGTCACCCGTGATTCAAATGATGATTATACCTGTCTGTTAAGGAGGCAGGAATCATTGAAGCAGACATCGTACACGCCATCGAGGTAAGTCAACTCTCAAGATTCTCACTTTACATAACCTTATGTTTCTTTAACAAGAGTTGAAGATGAATAGGAATACGTGTTTACGTGCTAGTAACAGTAGCCCGTTATTGTTCATGTGGTATCTATGTCCATCCACACCTCACATGGATGATATATTATTATCCTTCATGTTGCACTGTTATCATGACCTGTTATCACTCCTGCCTCCTGTACTCTTCACTGTTTACATCAGTAATCTGGAGACGCGACTCACCAACAGAATTTCAAAGCTTGTCGATGACGCTGAGTTTGAGGTCAAGTTCAGTCAAAGGAAGACGACTGCAGAGGGACTCATAGTGATCTCCATGAACAGCTGCACCAGTCAGGAACATGGCAAATGTACTTTAAAAGCGGACAAATGCACAGTAGGCTACAATAATGCATTATGGCGAAAAAGATGTGAATTGCGAATACGAAATGGTCGTTACATCAATATTAGAAACACGTAATTTACTCGAAACAATACTGAGCTGCATAAGATAAAGCCAAGAGGAAGTTACATTGTTAGATTGATATGTGAACCAAAAACGAAGGATAAGGTAATTAATCTTTACTGAGTCTTAGACAAACCCAATCTTGAATACGTTCTCAACTTCCCATCACCACACTTGACCATACACGAAGGAAAACTAGACCAAACACAAGGAGCAACAAAACTAATGTTGTCGCTCAAATTTTATATATTTTTTTTCAAAAAAAAAAATGTGGTCACACTTTAAGGAGCTCTAACAGAAGGTTTCAGAACACTAGATAATTTCGACAAGGTAACACAAACAATTTCTTCACATCTGATAAAGACTGTAGACCAGAAACAAAGGAAAGATGTAACGCTGCACTTGGAGAAAACGTTGTTTTTCAGCTGGAGTGTTGCAGAGCTATGTAGTACACTGCCACCACATCTTGTGCAGACGAACACCACCAGTGCCTTTATATTACGCTACATCAATTATCTCGTGATATCAGTTATCAGTAAATAAGTTTGTTTAAGACGAAAACCGACATATCAAAAAGAACTTGAAATTTTGTGATTTGTAAAAATATTTCGAGCTCTTTTTAATTCAGGTTTGATCCTCCCTCCTAATGCAGTATTTAACCCGGGTAATTTCCCCAGCCACACTTTCCCGTATAATTTCCATGGCAGTATCCCTCTAAAGACTTCCTGGTACTCATTGTCGATCCGGAAGGAGTGGTGGCTTGGGAGACACCTTCTGCTTCACTATCTCGTCTCTATCACTAATACGATTAGGAGCTCCAGTGGATGACTTCGTCATGGGCCGTCAGATCTCCTGTTGTATCCTCCAAATGAACCCCCATATATATGTGGTCACAGGCGTAATAGGAACCCTTTGGAGGGGACAACAAGGCTCTCAATGTTTCTTCTGATCAACGGCTAGACTTTCGTGTAATCATCACCTTGGACATTAAATCCTGTCTGGCTTTTTAAGACTGAGATTCCTTGTAAGATAAGGTCATCGGTTACTTAGGAGCCTGATTGATCCGTTTCAGTAGGACTCACAGTCAATGGACGCTCGCCACTTCTGGGTACACAACGTGATATGATCTCTCTAAACCTGACAACCAACGGGAAGATAACCTAGTTACTTCTGTAGCAGTCCCGTCTGTATATTTCAGACTTCGTCAGGTTTACAAAGTCAACCACTCTGTCACATACACGCTGCTGCTGCTGCTGGCTGTGGGCAAGATTTGCTACTCGTCCATCCTGTTGGTGCCCGAGGCTTCACCTTCTACAGTCTGGTGCTGACAGCCTGTAACTCTGAACTACTGACTGTAGGTAGAACCGTATGTCATTCCTCACCTGCTGACTCTGGTTCACTTACCATTCTCAATCTGTCACCTCTAGACTGCTGACTGTAGGCCACTCTCTCACTCTTACTCTCACTGCTGGCCGTGCTGGAGGTGAGGCGTCGGGTAGCGTCGGGCCTTGAGACGTGTCTACAATCTTAAGTGAATCTTCCATAACAAATCAAGACAATAAATGCGGCCCGGCTGTAAAACGACCCACCGGGTTGCTTAACACGTCCGACCTGACACATGATCCTCTCTGACTCTGCAACACACGTCCGACCTGACACGCGACCCTCTCTGACGCTGAAACACACTGCCGACCTGACGTGCGACCCTCTCTGACGCTGCATCACACGTCCGACCTGACTCACGACCGTCTCTGACGCTGCAACACACGTCCGACCTGACACGCGACCCTCTCTGACGCTGAAACACACGGCCGACCTGACGTGCGACCGTCTCTGACGCTGCAACAAACGTCCGACCTGACGTGCGACCGTCTCTGACGCTGCATCACACGTCCGACCTGACGCACGACCGTCTCTGACGCTGCAACACACGTCCGACCTGACACGCGACCCTCTCTAACGCTACAACAAACGTCCGACCTGACGTGCGACCGTCTCTGACGCTGCAACAAACGTCCAACCTGACGCACGACCGTCTCTGACACTCCAACAAACGTCCGACCTGACGTGCGACCCTCTCTGATGCTGCAACACGCGTCCGACCTGACGTGTGATCCTCTTTGACGCTACAAGATACGTCCTTCGTGATGTGCAAGACTGACGCTGCGACTTACGTCCGACCTGACACGCGACCCTCCCTAACTCTACGACACACGTCTGACCTGACACATGACCCTCCCCTGAGGGGGGTGGAGCAGGGGAAGGCTGGCGTCCCGCCTCGCCTCCTGCTGGCACACACACACACACTCGGTCATGATGGTTATCCTCCAGTACAAGTATCTCGTGACGTCATCACTCATTTCGCTGAAGATTACGTATATTGATAAGCCTCTGAGGGAAAATGTCTTCGACGATTAGCTCAGCAATACTGGCTTTTACGTGCCCCTTCTGTAGAGACGAAATTACGATCATTAACTAAGCCAGAAGATGGCGTCGGTGTGTCTCCTGGAAGGCTCTTTTTTTAAAGTCTGTCAGCGACAGCCCGGGTGACACGCTGCCCTGGTATACATGGGTCACCCTCACACTGTGGCGCCTGAGTCGCTTATGGCGCCACCAATGTTCTCAATCAGATGACCTCGTCAAAGTTGATATCCTCTGTTATCTGTCTATCCCATCTGCTGTCTTCCAGCTGATAACTTCTTCTGTTATCCTTCCCAAGTACTGTCCCCCAGCAGGTAACCTCATCATAGACCATCACGTCTTCTGTTATCTTTCTCTTGTGCTGTCTTCGAGCACATAACCTCACCATAGACCATCAGGTCCTCTGTTCTCTGTCCTTCCCAAGTACTGTCGTCCAGCTGATAACTTCGTCATAGGCCATCAGGTCTTCTGTTATCTTGTCCTTCCGAAGCGCTGTCCTTCAGCAGATAACCTTGTCACGTCGTCTGTTATCTATCTTTCCCATTTACGCCCCTGTGACAAGAACACTGGCATGGCTTAAGCCCTTCAGTGGGAGGTGCGGGAGGGCAAATGTTTATAATTTGGGAGGATGCACAAGGGATAAGGAACAGATGCAATATAATTTGGGATGAATTAAATCACTGATACGTAACAGAATCAGCCGCAGGTGTGTTTAGCGTCTGACATCTCCCTTCCTTTCTCTGCGAGTGCTGAACCTTCCAGGTACCTCGCCTCACCTCCTGCCCACTCAGCATCAACTTTGCCTTAACGTCCATAAGTCTGCATGATAAATACCCTGTCCACCAGTGGCAATGGCTCGGCCACGATAATTTCAACAGCACGTTGCGGGTGTGGTGGCTAGCACTCCGCTGCGCACGGCGACCCTCCTCTCTCGCACAGTTTGGGAAGTCATTTATTTAAGCAGTGATTCCCTACGTCTGGTCGTACAACCAGCCGTTGGTCCTTTATCTGAGCAGTGATTCATTGGGTCAGGTTCACACAACCAATCGTTGCCAAAGCGTTCACTGCCACCCTAAACCTATCATGACAGATTCTTTTTTAATATGAAAAAATTTAAGAATGAAAACTTCACCTCACGCCATTCTGACCCCTTCACCTATCGCCCCATCGCTCTCACTTTTGCTCTATAAAGTTTTTGAAACTCACCTTAACGCAGACTTCCTCAAGTACTGTTTAGACAATCTCATTCCCCCATTTCAGAACACCAGTTCACAGTTCCCGATCAAATTCTCTTCCGTGACTTACCTCTTGTCCTCTCCCGTCTGACGGATTCTGGTGAATCTTTCCTCGTGTCCCACGACATCAAAGCATTTAATGGAGTTTGGCACAAGTCTCTGCTTTCGAAACTTGCTTGATTTGGCAAGCATTGATAGAAATTGAGTAACTGGTAGTTTTAGCGATGCTTTGCTCAATCTTATATTAGGCTCCCTCAGCCGGACTTTATGTAGTCGAGGGCCACCTGCGGCCCGCGTGCTACCGGTTCTCCATCCATGACTTAAGATATTTCATTCATCGACATAACCAGTATTTGCATCTGCAGACAATATTATAATGAATTGTTGTTTTCTTGGTAAAATATAGGGATTTTTTTTTTCGATGCAATAAAGAGATCAGTGAAGACTGTGTGATCAGCAGACTTACATACTCTACCGACGGAGGTGAACCGATATGTGTGTGTGTGTGTAGCCCAGGTGTTTGTGTCATACGTATTGCACGGTTCCTGGTGGAAGCTGGGAAGAAGGTCACACCTCTCGACCGCTCCACCAAACCATGTATTCTTTTGCTGCAGTCGGCATGTATATGTATATAGACCTGGTTCATATATGAATGGCTATAGGCAATAATATATGCATGGCAATAGCAACCATTCTTACCACCCATTCTAGGGCAAGTGGATATGTGTGTCTCGAGGCAGACAGTTGTAAGCAAGACTGCCCCCATACCTCGGCTGTGACTTGCACTAGATGTGCCACAGTCTTGAACCGTGCCGGAACACGGCGGTGAGGAAGACTGTGTCGGCCTTTAGATAACTCTTGGCAGGTCGGTGAGACGACATTATCAGGAGTGATCACACATGTAGAGGCTACCTTCTGAGCTGAAGACTTCCTCAACACTTCACGTAAGACGAGCGCGGGTAAAATGTTTATTACTGTACTTTTTTTTTTCTTACCTACTTTGTTGCTGTAGTTTCCCGCCTCACGCTACTGGTCAGCAGGAAATTTACGTTTTTTGCTTTGAAAACTGGAAAGGTTAATTTAGCGTGGAGAGGTGTGACGAGCGTAACATTGCACCGCTCGCTCCTCTCCCTCTCCTTGACCGCCATAACAGTGTGACAAGTGGTGACATCACACTGCTTCCCCCCCACTTCCCTTCCCATCTCCGCCATTTGGACCTCCTCCAATACACGTTGCCAGCTACTGTTTGGCTCAAAGGTTTTCATTTAACCTTGTAACTCCCGTATGAAGCAGAGAGCTGCCCGAGGCAGGAAGCAAACCACATCTTCATCAGGGTGGATTTCCGTCACAATTCCGACCCGGATAAACGGAGAATCAAGCGACACACGCGAGACGTGTGGGAGCTAGTCGCTGGGCGCTGCAAACATTGCATTGGCCTCCGGTAGTACACGGTTTATGAATGGGATTTTCTGTACCGTCTTTACGCTGAGTCCTGAGGTGCCGCTGAACAGGGTGGGTGTTACGCGATTTGCACCATTTTGTTTTGGAGGTTGTGGGAGTAGGATGGGTGTAGCTCCTGGTGTGGGCGGGGTAGGGTAGGTGTAGCTCCTGATGGGGGGGTGGGGTGGAGGAGGTAGGGCAGGTGTGTGTGGGTGTATGTTGCATCTGTCCTCCTGGTGAGTCACGTGTTGGACGACACAGATCACCAAGATCATCATCATCATCATCGTCATCAAGACTTCCGTTTCCATCACGCGGTGGATCACTCCCTCGCCAGGCGACCCGCGTCCCTGATTCTGACCGATCGGTGCCTCATTCCTGAATCTGTTGTTTGCTTGCGTCCAGTGAAAACGGATGTGTTCTGAATGGGTGTCATGGTTTGCCTCCCGAGTCTCGGGATCGCTCAGAGACGCTCACATGAAGATAAGGTGCATTGTGGTTGGTCGTACGACCCCCGGTGTGGGAGACCTGTGTGTGTCCCTCAGCCACCTACAGTAGGTGACAGACCCACAGTTACCTACAGTTACCGCCACCTCTGCAGTTTCCCCATGTGTCGTGTTGTGTCACCCGGCAGGTGTCCTTGAGAGTGAGGACCACCCTCCTGAGTTTTGCTAAGTCTGTCACAGTTACTCCAGCCACAGAGAGGCACCCTGGTACTTGTAACCGGGAAGTGACACCCTGGTACTGGTACCCTAACAGGCTCTGGCACCACCCTGGTATCGGAACTCCGACACTAGCACTTGTACGGGTCCCCTGGCACTGTCGTCTTGGTTCTGACAGTGGGACCTTGGCACTAGCACCCCTTTCCTGGTACTTTTACACTGGCACCCTTTCAATGGCACCTCGGAACTGGCACCCTGGCACTGGTACTCTGGCAGTAGCACCCTGGCACTGTCATCCAGGCACTTACCCCGGCGCTCGTATTTCAAACTGACGTTGGCACAGTGACACCAGCATCCTGCGGTGTCATCCTGGCATGGGTGCCACACTGACATTCTGGTGCTGGGACTGGCACTGACACCCTAGTAGTGAGACCCTGACACTGCAGCAATGACACTGGCACCCTTGTACTGGTTGTTTACGCTTCAGTGTCTTCAGTGATTTGCGAAGCATTTCTACTTCCTTGCCTCTCTGGGTCCGCGTCTAAAGCCAGTCCACCAGCCCGCCGGCCCTTTTGAGAGGGCTTAGTCTTGTATGATATCCGTACGTATATTCATCTCTCATGGACCACATTCGCAAGTGAACCTAATAGGATGGTGAACCATGTGGCGTTTGCTGAGATGGAAAACCGTTTTACTGAGCTCATTCGCAGGGCCTCTTCACTGACGACAACATGTGCCACAGTTAGGAATGTTCTACGTTTGTGCAAGGCAGAGGCGCATTAGACTGTTCATTTTATGGTGTGCCAGACCAGAGCTAATGATAATAATAATAGTAATGATGGTAATGATTATAATAATAGTAATAATAATGATGATAATAATTACAACAATAATAATAATAATAATAATAATAATTTTATATTATTATTATTATTATTATTATTATTATTATTATTACAATTATTATTATTATTATTATTATTATTATCATTATTATTATTAATATTATTATTATTATTATCATTATTATTATTATTATTATTATTATTATTATTATCATCATTATTATTATTAATATTATTATTATTATCATTATTATTATTATCATTATTGTAACTATTATTGCCGCAGTCAAATGGAAGTAAGGGACTGACCTTAAGAATTGGAATATACGCAACTCAGTAAAGAAGACAGTACAGTAAACCAAAGAACTATTAAAGATGGCGTTTTTAATGAGACATAAACAAAGAATACTGCTCTTCGTATACAAAATCCTTATCAAGGAAAACGACACATGTATAGATGACAGACAGGAGATGAGCGAGCTGCTCAAGAAGCTGTCTTGAGTCTCTGCACGTTAAGCCGAAAATCCGCAGAGATGAACAGGCCGAACGACTTCTTTGACTGCGGTCGTCCCATGTTGCACAGGGGGTGGGGTGACCAACAACTCACTACGCCACGGGACTGCGAGAGCGAGGGCGATAGTACTACGCTCAGGCACTCTGTTCCAGGGCCACACTCTTGTTTTTCTTCGTTTTTTAGAAAGCAAAATGCTGTGGTTTGAGTCCTAGAGTTCGACAGACAGACAGATAGATAGATAGATAGGAGAGGGAGAGAGAGAGAGAGAGTGTGTCCAGACTCTTGTTGACTGGTTGGTTGCTAATCTGGGCTTTAGGCTTGTCATCTGTCATTTCCGTACAAAGGAATACCAAAAGCAAGAGGCCGTTCATGTCAAGGGTCATTAAGGCCGTAATCATCGTCAAGTTACATTACTTAATCGCCACCCGAAAAATCCCTTGACTCCTCCTTCCAGTGTTAAAGATAATTTCAAGACGACATACGCTCTCACGCCCGGGACTTTAATGTCCCTGTCGGTTGATAAAACCAAAGCCCCAAAAAAACAACCCACCAAACTACCACGGTCCTTCTTTGGTCTCCGGTATAATCCAAAAGAATAGAGCCAAAAGTGATTCCCATAAAGTCTCGTTATGATAAAGGAAGAAAGAAATTGCACGGGCACTAACTTTAAACACCATTAAACGTCCTGGGGCGTAAATTCATCGACTCCACAAAATCTCGCGGCTAACCCAACCCTCACTAACCGGAACTGCTTCAAGGCGGGAAGGATCAGGCGGCCTTTCTCAGTAGCCCGAAAGCTACGATAAGATCGTTGAGGTGCAGGTCAACACACGGAATGATGATGTGAATATACGAGAACTTTGCAAAGGTCTTTGACGAGTGTGACCACAGCGAGATGGTCCCGTGACCTTTGACAGGCGTGAGCACGGTGTGAGAGCCAGTGACTCTGAGGGAAATGGGAAGAACTAACTTAATAGCAGGAAGATGGACGGACAGCTTCGTGAAGACGGATCACAACGCGGTGTAAAGACCCAGTGATGAAACGGTGAAGATCTCAGTTCCCCAGGGAAATGTACTTGAGATTTTCTTGTCACACAGAACGGGAGAGAAGAGAGAGAGAGAGAGAGGTGTACGTATCAGGTGACCTGCTGGTCGGGTAGTGCGAGACCAGACGCCACTGGCCCAGACAACGCGAGATAAACTGTTTGCATCCCTCACCCCGCCACGGCGAAGATCAGTTATGATGCGTCGCTCACATATGAATTAATCCTGTTTTCAGACGACTACGTTAGGGTTGGCACACCTGCCCCGGGCTGGGCCTCTCAGCCACAGATACTGGTGGGATATGAACCAGTGTCGCATGGTAGTAGGGGCGCCTTAGTCGTGTCGTGAGGACACATCAAGACATAATGCAGCTTGTCCAGACCTCTTATGCTGATAAGTTTTGGCAATCATTAAGGTGGTCCTTTTGTTATGTGGGTGAGCGACCGTCTTTATAACCAGCATATGGACGTCCTGCTGCTTCCCTCGATGTAATATAGTGCTGAATGTGTCATGCATAACTGGTAGAATGTATAACGTAAGGAAGTACGGCGTATAACACGGGGAAGTATTGGAAAAAAATGTGTAGTTAGATCGGTGCGTATGTGTGGTATACGTGGTGAAGCACAGCATTAGTCCGAGTCCCTGGAAAAAGCGCCGCACCATTTGGTTCCATTTCGTGACACGCTCGTAATTGCTGGTTTGAAAATCAACCTCCCCTCCACCATGGAGACCCTGGGAAGTTTGTTATTGACGGCTGCATGAGCTCTGGTAAAACCCATGAATGTTGCTGGAACACTGAACACCATTCTGGTCTGGGAATCGAAGAGTCTTGTTATCCATTAGTGTTACTGAGGTGAAGACGAGCTGTATCGGCAAACACCAGTGTGGTGGCCAGGATCGAGAGGGACGAGATAAGGGAGGCAACATTGGTTCATGCTTCTTTAAGACCAGACTCGAGGAGGCAGCTGTATATAACAAATTTCTTTCACTCGACAAAATTTTTCACTCAGGTTAGGAAGAGGAACAGTGAACCGCATGACGCCAGGTGGATTACAGAAACGTCATCTCACGATCGAAAATGTTTAGTCAAACAAAATTCAGAGAAAATAACCCCGCCAGTACCACGACATAGCTCGCCATTGATCAGCCCGGCCCAACGTGCTGTAAAGGAGAGACAGTGAACGAAATTTCTCATAGTAAAGTAGAACTGGAAGCAGAGGTTGGTACCTTAACCTGAGATCAGTCCTTCCCCTGGGAGAGTGTACGCTTACTGGGGAATGAGGAGTTCCCCGCAGATCAAAGGAAGGAGACGGTCGATCAACCAGATATCAAGATTCCTTATTGAAATAAGAGATCCCGTTTAGATCTAGACAAACATCGGCTAGAGTCAACCAGATTCTCTCCTGATTACAAGCTCACAAGATGTCAGACCAGAATGACCAGAATGAACTGTTGTCCAAACGCTTAATGAAACGGTAAACAGAAAATATCCGTCTGCCAACGTAAGCTCCTCCAGAGGGACGGGAGTAAGCGTGAAAGAAATATATATATATATATATATATATATATATATATATATATATATATATATATATATATATATATATATA
>JAYMFT010000037.1:1051255-1062311 GCA_038088735.1 Panulirus argus | reverse complement strand
CCATTGTTATTTGCCCTATATGTTAATGATATTGAAGACTCTTTGATAGAAAACAACTGTAAGTATTTGTTATTTGACGATGACTTTCTTGATTTATATTTGAATTTATTGGTCATGATGTATGCTGACGATACAATTATTTTATCTAAAACTGAAGAGGAAATGAAAAATATCCTAAAACATTGGAATTATATTGTGAGCAATGGAAGTTAGAGGTGAACAGCAGTAAAACAAAGGTTATATTGTTCAGCAGAGGGAGGATAAATTATGACAACTGTAATTTCATGTTTAGGGAAGAGAATATAGAAACAATAATGAATATAAGTGTCTTGGAATTGAAATTAATTATAATAGTAGATTTAGAAATAGCCAATTAGAACTTAAAAAAAAGGGCTACCAGAGGTATGTATTCACTTATTGGAAAATGCCGTAAATATGACTTACCACTTGATCTACAACTTGAATTATTTAATACAATTTTGATGATGATTATGACATATGCTTGTGAAATATGGGGATACAGTAATGCTAGAGAACTGAAGCAATTGCATATAAAATTCTTAAAACATCTATTATATATCCACAAGAATACAAATACAGATATTGTGTATGGTGAGTTAGGAGAATATCCCATGGACATAATTGTAAACACTAGAATGATAGGATACTGGTCAAGGCTGACAACAGGTAAAACTAATAAATTAAGCATGAAAATGTATACAAGTATATCATATTTAGATTCAACAGGCAGGTACTCATTTCCCTGGATAAACCATATAAGAAATATTTTGATAGCTGTGGTATGCCAGGTATATGGTTAGATCAACAATTTGATAATCCAGAATGGTTAAAAGAATAGGTAGAAAGGAATCTGATGGATCAGTGGATTACAACATGGCACAGTAACATTTTAACAAAGAGAATTTCAATGGGCTATAACATTTATAGAAACTGTATAATTTGGAAGATTACTTGTTGAAATTAAGCAGAAACATTTGCATCCTCTTAACTAAAATAAGAGCAAATTATAATAGATTACCAGTTGTGACAGGAAGATATGAAAATATAAGACGAGAAGAAAGATTATGCATGAAATGTAGAAGTAATGCTGTGAGAGTTGAATTCCATATATAGTGTTATTATGTCCTAATGAAAATATTGTTGAACTACGGAACAAATATATTCCATATTACCAAATTTTGACCAATATTTCCTATTTCTTCTAAGCTATATATAAAATACTTAGTTAACTCACAAAAGTTTTACTTCAGGATACTGTCATAATTATCATTAATATGTTCTTATTATTATTAATATGATATGATTTTTCTCTTTTATGTAATAACCATTGAAATGATTTATGTAACAAGCATTGTAGTGATTTAAGGAGCAGTGCTCCATACTTTGTTTACACAGTCTGAGCAAAATAGATTCTGAGTCTGAGTCTGAGACACACATCACCCAACAATCACAACACAGACAAAACACAGACACACATCACCCAACAATCACAGCACAGACAAAACGCAGACACACATCACCCAACAATCACAACACAGACAAAACACACACTTCAGCTTAGGTGTGTCTTTCTGTCTTTGTGAACGTGCATGTACGTGTACTGGAAGCTCCACTCGGGGGCAAAAGTTCACATCAATCCTCGTCCTTGATTGAAATATAAAAAGTTTAATGACCGGGAGAGAGAGGAGAAAAGGAATCATGTTCAGAGAATTTTCAAGGATATGGAAACTTTTTTTTTTTCTTTCAAAATAACCAGGTCGTAGCTGTTTGGAAAGACCTGAGAGAGAGAGAGAGAGAGAGTTGGAAAGCTTCGCGGGGAAGGGAAAGAATGTTATCAAAATCCTTGAGTTGCTAACGGCTACACAGAAAAAGCGTGACAAAGTAGCTTGCCGAGTAATAGGTTGTCTGTCTAGTGGTGGGGGGGGCACACTAGCAGCCAGCTCTCGGGTGCAACTTCCAAAGTGATACCTGCGGTGTAGAGTGAGTGGGTCTCAAGTTGTGAGGGGTTAGCCTGGGAGAGATGACAAGTCGGACTGATTTAGACCCAGATTTGTCAAGTAAAGATGTACAGCTAGAGCCAACCCTAATGTGAGTGCAGTACTCCATAAAAGGACGGATCAAGCATTTCTATAAACGGAGCAACTTGCTCAGAAGAAAAGGAATTTCGGCCTCCAAACAAGGCTCCCACTTTCTTAGAGACAGACTTAGCTAACTGCGCAATATGAGGTTTTCAAAATTGGTCAGATGAGATTTTCTGGAAAAAGTTGCGAGGGATTTTCGATTGAAACTGTACTGAGAAATTGCACGTGAAGTAGACAGTGTGACAATAGAAAAACAGTATTAGAGAGAAAGTTGAACAGACAGGCTTTACAGAGATACTTGAGAAGCAGTCTATTTGATACTGATGACAGTTGGAATGGGACTGTTCTTGTACTGTAGTGGTCTGCACGATCACGGATGACTTCGATCTGCCTTTTGCCGAACTGCAACACGGGGACGAGGGATCTCAGGTAGCAAGAGGTAACGGCGACGAGAATAGTGCAACAACTTCTTCCTGAGCTGTCAGATGGGATTCAGATGATAGCTGGAGAGTGTCTGGAGGACCAGTATGTTGAGCGCCTCTTGACGGGCGCGGTGTAGGAGAGGGTGAGGTATGATCCTGTACATCCTTTATCTGCGTCTTTATCGGAAGACGACAGTTGTGTGGCGGATAAGGAGGAGGACCAAGTGGGGCAGACAGAGGTAAAGGCAAGGAAAAGGATAGAGTCTACCTATGATGTTGGCTAATTCAGTGTTGTGACCTAGTGGGTCGACTTCACGAACTGCTTTGTGACTGGATGCCTTGCATTGGTCAGATTAACTTAACGCCTCCGCTGCTGCGTTTAGTCTCTTATCTGAACGTAGTCTTCCAGATCTCCCGGAGAGGAAGCGATGTAGGGCTTTATGACACCACCGACCCAGTCTCGGCACATCAGTCCATGAGGACACACTGAGCAACTCAACGTCCAGTGTTCTGCCGTGTCCTCAGTTTACGTACATTGCTATTGGTGTGACACAGTGGTCAGTAGTGTCCTGTACCACTCACTGAGGGACAGAGAGGGAGGCAAGCGTCTCCCTGCCCAGGAGACTGGACTACCGTCTCTTGTCTCTGTCCCTCCGATTGTCACCTCTCGTTTGTCTCGGGTCGTGTCTTCCTTTTCCTTCGTCCGTCATTTCCTGCCTCCTGCTCTTCCGCCGCTCCTCTCCCTCCGTCTTCTCCATTACTCTCACGTCTCTCTCCCACACTCTCCCCGACCCTACACCTCTCTACCTGTCCCATCCTGTGTTCTCCTTCATTTGTCTCCCGTATCTGCCTCTCTCTCTTTTTCCTTTTACTAATGGTCCTTCATATATATATTAATGTGTGTGTGTGTGTGTGTGTGTGTGTGTGTTAAAGGCAGACTTTTACACTCGTCAATTCTTAACTGAAGATGGATAGCTAGATAAATGGATAGATGAGAGAGAGAGAGAGAGAGAGAGAGAGAGAGAGAGAGAGAGAGGGAGAGAAAGGGGCATCAGTTTGCACCAGGTACGCCATTAACTGACTAATCCTAAGGGGAAGAATAAACAGCTGGGTTGGCTGTGAGCTAGCTGCCCAGTTCCGATCCTGAGCATGCGTGCGTGAGTTATATGAATCACATCGCCAACCACTGCGCTACGGAAGCTCATGTGTGTATATGTGTGTGTGTGTGTGTGTGTGTGATTACTGTCAGTGATTACTCTTTGTGCATTACGGGGAGAGAGTTTTACACACGTGTTGCCCCCCTCCCATAATCTTGTATATATATGTGACATGTCTTTACTACTGTGCGTGTAAACACTAATACGCACACACCCTAGCCTGAGTGTGTGTGCGTGTGTGTGTGTGTGTGTGTGTGTGTGTGTGTGTGAAAAGGCGGATAAAAGAGACCTGCAAGCCGACTATATCTATAAAAGATCTCTGTCTGTTGATTTTCTCTATTATTATTTTTACTGGTATTATACAACCCTTGGACTCTTTTTTTTTCACGGGGTTTCTGCAGCTTGAGACTGCGCCCTTCGAAGCAGCAGGGTATGGCGAGCTGCTTTGGGGTCGAATAGTTCCTCGACGATGCTGTACTTTATTTTTTCCTATCGTCCGTCGACTGTGATACAGCCTCGTTCAAGGTGACTTCTCTCCTCCAATGTTACAACAGGTATGTTACCGGTTCTACCCGCCTGGGTATCGGAGAGGGGGGGGGTAGTAATGGCTCTGCGGTAACGCAACACTTCAGTGGCTGTTAAGATGCACTCCTTTGCTCCAGGCGGCTGTCTCTTGTTTCTGCCTTAACCCACACGTGGGCTTCTGGCTTTCGGTCCACAAACACTCGACAACACGTAACTCACACGACCTGTTCTTCATAACATTAGATTTCTCCTACGGTGAGCGCTACGCGCTATCCCTGCCTTTTGGCAAAATGCCATCGCAAGTGTTCGTAAGTAAGTAACCCCGTCTGCTTCTGTCCCTTTTCAAATCGTCTTCCTTTCCTGCCTTGACCTTCCCTTTCTCCTTCCTTTCCATGATTTGTTTCCAGTCTGAATCCCTTTGCGCCTCTCCCTCTCTTTCCTTCTCATCCGCGTCATATCTCTTTTCTACAATAAACTCATCCTAAATCCTCCTTCATCCTTCGTTCCCACAGCTCCTCGCTTCCCCATCCCATTGATTCTCTCCCTTTCCACCTTCTCCTCCGACGCTTCCACCCCTTTCCTCTCCTTTCCACTCCCCCCAGCACCCTATGCTCCCGCCCCTGCTCACGGCAGGGCCAGGTTGACGGCCGTAAGTGGGCAAGACAGGCGCCTGGCTGGTCACAGGGTACTAATGAATCCCCAAGGAACTCGTCTGCGCTGGGGCCTCTCCCCCACACCCACCCGCCGCCTGGGACTGTAGGCGAAGGGCACGGACGGGATCCTCATGAGGATGTTGGAGAGAGGAGGAAGAGAAGGATGAGGAAGAGGAGGAGATGATGGAATAAAAGAGGAGGAACGGAAAGTAAGGGATTCTTCCTCTGTATCATTGCCTTTTTCACCATCTATCATCCTGTGGGCTTGTGAGGTTGTTGCTAGAGGGACCTTAGAAAGAAGAGGGTGGAATTGAGAGAGAGACAGACAGGGACAGAGACAGAGATAGTGCCATCGTAGACAGACAGAGACAGAGATATCAAACAAGTACCTGCGACGAGACGTTCTCATATATGGGAGAATAGGTGCTAGCAAGTATAAGTGTGGAGTGAAAAGCAGCATCAAAGAATTCTACACACTCGTAAAAAGATCCGAGGAGGTATGGAAAGGTGCTGACCATACGACCATTGCTGGGTGAAGAAGATGAAACCCCTTTTTCACAGAAACAAAGCCAAGGCCTCAGTACTTAATGAAGCCTTCGGTTCAGAGAGTACGGCAGAGTCCGCACCATTTGTGCATTGAGAGAGATGATGGCCTTAGAATCATCTTCAACACCTGAAGGTGTACAGTTTCTTTTCGACTGGTGGTTATAACCTAACCTTAACAGCCTTTGTGACCTCTAGTAGTCGACGGGCCTGAGGACCAAATAACAAAGCATCGAACCATCCAATATGACTGTCTCTTAAACACGGAGGAAGATAAAGAGTTACAGAAAGAGATTGAGATGGACGACGCTATATATATGGTCTTTAGAAGCTAAATGCCATCACAGGAACTGTGTCAGACGACCTGTGATCTCGGGTTTTAAGAGGATTGAGTTTTGAGAGAGTTTATCCATTTCTTAAACCATTCAAGAAATAATAATCAGAAGGGAAGCAATCTGAGGACTGAGAAGAGGCGAATGTTACATCAATATTCAAGAGACGTTATAAGAAAATTACACTAAATTACGTGTCCAACTAGTCTCACCTCGGCACTCAGGAAATTCATAAAAATTATCGTTTGAGATAAGATCACAAATTTGTTATATAGAGGAAGTCAATTACAGAGTCAACTTGGTTTCTGTGGCAACAAATTCTCGCTTACGAACTGAAAGGAACATTTCAGTAAATGAGTAACAACAATGACAGATAAAATACCTGTTGTCATTTTTTTTATACTCGTAAAAATGCCTTTGTAAATACGAAAGATTGTTACGTAAAAGGAAATGTGTGATGGTATTTAGCGTTGGGAAATTTAGCTGGGTAAGAAATTTGCTGTCTTGTGGAAAACCACGAACGGTATTAAACAGAAAAAAAAAATGAGAATTTTAACTCTCTCTTAGGACCCCCATCCCGAGTAAGCAGTTCAGCTCTGGTGTCATACTATGAAAGGGATTCAGAGAAGCCTTTAAAAGAGTCCAGTAATGGAGGTATACAATAGATTTGATGACATTGGTATAGGTACACAGTTCTACATTACCTCTTCGTCTCTTCTGTTCGCATAACTCTTCCCCTTCCTCATCCGTATTCCTTCCTCCACTCTCCTTCCATTCCTCTGTCTCTGTTTCCATTATCATCTGCTCCTGTTCCCCCCGCTTTCTTTCTAAACTTTATTCCATTTTCTTTCTCCTTGTCTTCGCCTCATCGCATTTTCTTTACGACTCTTCTCATTTTTTTTCTCTCTCTTCCGTGTCACCTCTCATTTTCTTCTCCTTTTCTTTAAGCCATCATCGCCCTCTCGCGCCCTCTCTCTCTCTCTCTCTCTCTCTCTCTCTCTCTCTCTCTCTCTCTCTCTCTCTCTTCTCCGGGATCGATCGATGGTGCGACAATCAGAGTGGGGGTAATCAGTGCTCGATCTGTCCGGCCGCGTATCTTTTATTGTCTGGGTTATTGTGTTTTATCCATCTGGCGGTTCCCTCGTAATGATCCATCAACGTCCATTACCCATGCCGGCCGGGCCCGCCCGAGACCCCGGCTCTCACGTCACACCCATTACAGTGACCCGCGCTCCCCATACACTCACTCCACACCCACTACAGTCACCCACGCTCCCCATACACTAACTCTACACCCGCTACAGTGTCCCATGTCCCCCATTACACTCACTCTACACCCACTACAGTGTCCCATGTCCCCCATACACTCACTCCACACCCACTACAGTGTCCCATGCCCCATACACTAACTCTACACCCGCTACAGTGTCCCATGTCCCCCGTTACACTCACTATACACCCACTACAGTGTTCCCCACTCCCCATGCACTAGCTTATCGCGTTGCTCACTCATCGAGTTACTCACTCCACTACAGTGATTCACGCACCTCATACACTCACTTCACGCACTCAGTACAGCGCCTCATGCTCGTTGCGGGGTCACACGCACTCCGAACATTCACCTCACACTAACCACATCCCCCAAGTGCCCCTCATATTCACCCACACTCTCCTCTAATTCCTCCACACTCGTCCACTTCTCCTGTACATAAATCCAAGCTCATTTTCTTCTCTAATTTTCGAGCTATCATGTCACTCTCTCGCCAGGTCATGCTCGCCTTCCCCCTTCCCCTTGTATCATCTCAACATCCCCCCCAAGGTTCCTTGTACTCAACTCCCAGGTCACTCTCTCCTCCCTTTATATCACACCCATTCTCCCATTGTCTCTCCCTTAACTCCCAGGTCACTCTTTCCTCCCCTTTACACCACCTCCATTCTCCCAAGGTGTCACAACTCCCAGGTCACTCTCTCCTCTCTCTCTCTCCCTTACATCACCACCACTCTCATTCATACGGTTGTATCCTTCCCAGGCCACACAGCTCTCTCTCCCATCTCAAACCATTTCCCTCCACTTCACTCAGATATACACATGGGCATGCATACAGAACAGACATGTAGATATCCTTAAAAAAAGATACTTCTATTCAAGATGACCAGTAAACAGTAAAAGAATGAACGGTTCTCCCATCTCGTCTGTAATGGATGTAAATCACGCAGTTAAAAACATAAGCATGATATCCGTTTACGTTCTATATTGTTTTCTTATAAGAAAATCTACACTACATAACAGTCTTAACCATCTATGCTATATATATATATATATATATATATATATATATAGTTTTGTCGAAACTAATCCTCTGGTTTTCCATCGTTCCTTCCCGTCGATCTGGGCCCCAGCCGAGCATGGTAAGGAGTATATTGTATTCCAAGGTGTCAGAACAGCATCACAGAACAGTGGGAATGCAAACGCAATGCCCTGGGCCTCAAGTGGTGGTGAGGGGAGATCAGATGTTATTGATTCAGATATAAACACACACACATATACACTAGTATATAGACACCTACATATTCATATGGACACACGTAATACACAGGCATACGCATACACGGACACACGTAATACGCAGGCATGCGCATACACACTGATATATACAAATAGTGTTTAGAGCAAGTCAGATGAGCTCCAGACGCACTTCGACACTCCTTATGAGTCTGCGTACTGTACGCACGCAGCTGAAGATCCCATGCAGGCGTAACTTGTGTAGAGATGATGGGAGACCCTAAGGGAGCCTAGAGCGCTGACACGCCCGCAAGGTACAATGCGTACCAGGGCGATCCTGGCGTTCCTAGGGGTGATGCCATCTTGTTGCCAGGGAGGGCCGAGTGCTTCAAGAGGCGTCGTGTGGCGGTGGCGTCCACGGGCGTCCACGGCGCTTCCTGGGGCGTCGATTCTCATCTCGATGGTTGGGGTTCAGAGGGGAAGAGGGACATCTCTGTGGGCAGACGTCTGTCATCCATCTTGTATGACATGTTCACTTGTACTCTCCTCCTCCTCCTCCTTCTCCTTCCTCCCTCCCTCCCTCCTCCCAGTACTCCATCCTACCATCCGTCCCTCTTCTTTTTTTATTTCCCCCTCCCTCCCTCTCTCCTCCATCTCCCTCTCTCTCTCTCTCTCTCTCTTTCCTTCCTTCTTCCACACCCAGGGGACTCCGGGGACTGCCTCTGGAGTACCCTCGTTTTATCATTGGATTCGTGGCTGGCCAGGCGTGCTAATGTGATCACCCCCCATCCCCTGCACAGGATCATCACCGGACAACTTGTAAAACTTAATCAAGAGGAAACTTCGTAATCAAAGATGCGATATAACTTTATAATGACCTGGACGTCCCGTCCCCTGGCTACTGGTGGACAGTCTAGGGTAGATGAATGGGTATAGGTAGGGAATGCGTTCCGTCTATTCTTACGAAATTGAATAGACTGGAAGTGGAGGCTCGTGAGCGCTTGCTACCAGCAGATAGATTCTGTAGTTCTTTATGTGTGGAAACCAAAAGGTAATGGGGTAAATTTTTGACACCCAGTCCAGGTTATAATCAATTCTTGATATAACCAATAATGCAACCAGGTCTAGACATTGCCAGTTCTAGATGTAGCTAGTTTTGAATGCAAGCAGGCTTAGATATAACCAATTTTCGATATGATCAGTTCTAGATGCAGTCAGTTCTAGATGCATCCAGTACTAGATATAACCAGATTTATGCAAGACTAGTTCTAGATACGACCAGTCAGTTCTAGATACAATCATTTCCAGATATAGTCAGTTCTAGACATAGCCAGTTATCTCTATAACGAATTCCTATGATTTGCTCCATTGCTACAGAGGAAGAAGATGATGACCAGTGATTGGTGGATTAGAACGAACTGTAGTTTCATATACTGTAGAGTGTTCAGTCTACAAGACGAATGAAAATACGGATACATGTAGAAGATTGTGGCCACGTTCTCTCTCTCTTAGAGATCATAGAAATTCTTCATAAATGGGAGGAATTTATTAGCTTTTGCGGAGACAGACGTGGGAATAGAGTAAACTCACTGGAGTATAGCAGAAGAGTAAACTCAGTTGAGTACACACAGGAACGGAATAGAGTCCCCTCCTTTAGTCATGTCCAGTATACCGCAATCACAATCCATCCAGATAACATATTACGAAAAGGTTCCTTTATTTCACGTATTTGACTGTGAATTCTGAGACGCATTTTTGGCACGATAAGAATTATAATCAATGGTGTTGGTTGGTTGGTTATTTGGGCTTGAACTCTGTCAACTGCCTCGGTTGTTAAGGGCGTCATCGTCAGGTTATAACAACCAGTCGAAGGAAAATGAATTATTTTAACTTTTAAGATAATTCTAGGATTATATATAATCTCACTACACATGCGTGGTGCCTTGTGTTAGATAATTAGACTTCAGGTATCATAGATTTTTGTCAGATGTGTTAGAACTGATAATATTTACATGACAAAAAGAATCTGTTAAATTGGTATAAACCAATTATGTTAAAAGAATTGTATGATCCGGTTCCTTAAGCATTTATAGCCATACTCCCTATTCCGTCCAAGCGCTCCTTATTTAGTCTCGCAGTTTTACTTAGTCTTGCAACTTTGCCTAGTTCTTAGAATTCCCTTTGAGTCGAGTACAATAGCAAACCCCCCCCCCAAAAAAAATGCCCTCGTAGGAAACTCACGACTCTCGAAGTAAAGATTCTCGTATTTTCCTAAAGGAACCATCCAATTAATCCACCATCGACGAATCCGTATACAAAAGCGCATTTTTACTGCTCGCTCTGAATGCCCGCCCCGAAAGATTATTGATAACTGATTACATTAGCTCATTAATCACCTGGAGTTAATGTCATGCGAGAGCTAATGAAAGAGGACGCAATTATCCCCTTTTCTGAATATTCAGCTAAAACAAATAAAAAAGGCATGTTGAAATAGATAAGTCTTTTTTTTATTAACTTTTGTGTTCTTAAAAAGAGGCTCAGGTATAAAAAAAAATGGACAGACAATACTATAAAGACTTATGAGCCGCCGTCTCCACAGGGAAATCACCAGACATGTATAGCTGGCGTAGAATTACCCACCACTCTTTTATTTCTCTATCTTTTTTTTTTTTCCTCTCTTGGCCAAATATATTGGAAAAGGAGATGATAAATAAAATCCTTTAACCAATCGATGAGCGGCCACTCTGTCTGTCTGTCTGTCTGTCTCTCTCTCTCTCTCTCTCTCTCTCTCTCTCTCTCTCTCTCTCTCTCTCTCTCTC
>JAYMFT010000037.1:1024767-1051155 GCA_038088735.1 Panulirus argus | reverse complement strand
TATATATATATATATATATATATATATATATATATATATATATATATATATATATATATATATATATATAGTTGATTGTTTGTCTGTTTAGATCGTCGGACCCTCGTTTTTGGTCCGACACGGCCCCTTGCCTGTTGGCGGCCCGTTTTATATATTTATGTATGTATGCATGTATGTATATTATCCCTGGGAATAGGAAAGAAAGAATTCTACCTCCGTATTCCACGCGAGTCGTAGAAGGCGACCGAAAAGGGTGGGAGCGGGGGGATGGAAATCCTCCCCTCCAGTTTTTACTTTACCAGAAGGAACAGAAAAGGGGCCCAAGTGAGGATTTTCCCTCTAGGGCTCAGTCCTCTGCTCTTAACGCTACCTCGCTAACGCGGGAAATGGCGAATATGGATGGTAACGCTTGTTTAACAATGGCGTCTTAGCTACATCTCTTCCTTGCATATCAACTGACTGTTCTACGTTTTCTATCTCATCCTTGTATCTCCCTCTGACGATGTGATCATTACCCGAAAGTGCACTTGGGAACTCATCTTGTTTCATTATCCTCGTGGTTTTATATATATATATATATATATATATATATATATATATATATATACTGGGAGAGGAGTGTACCCATTTCATAACATGTCAAACTCCCTTTAACACACAACAGAACACAGACTGCATGGTAAAAAGACTTTTCAACTGAAATTACAATTCTGGCATTTGTTTGTCATTCCCTGATTCAGATACACGAATTCTAAATTCTTAAAATATCCCTCCTGGTAATTAATCATTACATATAGTGATGAATGTGGGAGGAAATTGCTTAGTGCTTGAATAATTCAATAATTTACATTACATTTATATAACTGCTTTAGAGGATATGTCAAAAGTCTTCTGCAACATTACTCACGGGCCAAAACAAAAACCATAAAAATATGTGGAATAATGTTTTGACACAGACGGCCTTAGATTCTTTCCGTCTCTAGTGATTTCCGGGTCTTGAAAACCGTAAAAATCTGGGGCGTTTGGCCTGAGGGTCAAGAGCACTGACACGGCCGACTCCTTTACGCTGTATATATATATATATTTCTTTTTTTTCATTACGTATTACATGTCATTTTCTACGACACCTACTGGTAAACACAAATAAGCAATAAATTACATAAGACTAATAAATAAAATATCTTAACACTTCGCCATATAAGATAAGTTCAGATAACTTCCCTAACCTTAAATAACCGATCTCCACAAAGTGTTCAAGACGACAAAGATGTCAATCGTCGCCAACTTTCCCAGCACAACATGGCGGCAGTTCAATACCACCACCACCACCGCTACTGACTCTCTTCCTCCACACCACAATCGTTAGAAAGCAATGAGTAATTAGCCACGTATTCTATAATCTCACCTAACCGGCATTTAACGAGCTGCCGCCGCCTCCCGTTTTCTACAACAATAAGGAGCAGGAGAGAGAGCCCGCCCGCCGCGCTCGGAAGTGTGTGGTGACGGCTCTGGCTGGTTCCCTCCGCTCCCCCACGGCTCTTATCAACTTTCTCCCGGGCTTCCTGCACCATGGAAATTACTTCTGCAGTCTTACTGTTCTCTTAAAAGGAAAAACAAACTATATGGCTATGTTCTGGCCCAGTGCCGTGCATGGCGTTTCTGACTCAGTGCTAGAGTTCACAATACACCGCAGAGTGAAAATACAGTAAAAATACTGCAATAAGACTCATTACCTCTCTTTCGTCATTAACTGCCGTAATATATCATGATGCGATGGCTAATTATAAGCCATTAATTGGGATAATAATTAGGGTTGATGATGTTTATATAGATGGTATGCTGACCAAAGGAATGAAAATGAAGCGTCGATTTAACTCACAGAAGGGTATATGCAATGATGATATGGTGTATGACGTTATACTGTAATGCAGTTAATGTTACAATGATACAGTTAACGTTATGATATGGTCTGTACTCTAATATCTGACATGATATCAATGCCTAATAATCCTGATATTTTGGCATGAATGAGAGAGAACGAGGATTACGATGTACGATGTTAAAAATGTTCGTTCAGAGGTAATGTACAATGCACTTCCTACGAGTTTCAAATACGCAAGAATAAAACAAACAACACTTGCAATGCGCCACGTTCCTCACTTGTGTCCCTTCACACATGCATCACAAAATGCAGTAGTTACTAATCTAATTCACAATAAGCTCAATGAGGCAGAATTAATATTTAATGGGTTGAAAACGTGTGGAGATAAAAGCTTCCAGTCTGGCAACTTTTGTGGCGACACCTGGCACCTCCACCAAGGTTCCGGTTGGCGCCACTTTCCCAGACGTTCAACAGTCACGTGACTCGTGTGCCAATTTCCTCCTTCAACGAACATTTTTTCTTCTGAAGTGATAAAAGTTCTGTTTTAGTGGCCTCTTTCTCGTTCAATACACAAAGTCGTGGGTACTGATTCCTCATAGCGGTAGACAGTCACCATTTTTCGCGTGGATCAACCGTAAATAAATAACTAGTACTGAACAAGTCTAGCGGCATCATAATTGCTAAATACCAACTACATGCACAGCCCTCCGATTTAAATACAATACAATACTGTACAGGGGATAAAAATGTTCCGCTTGGTCTTTATTCTAAAAGCGCTGAGTCAAACCCGGGACTGTATTGTGAACTTGAGCACAAATACGACATAGCCTCGCTTCCCTCCGCTTACAAAAACACTAAATACACAGGTCTCACATCACACATCCTGCAATGGTCATTCATCCCGAGATCATTAAATCAATCCAGATTTCTACTACATACTACGCATTCTTCTCTAAATCTATTACAAAGTGAAACTGAAATTAATCATAAACGAGTCCAGCAACCATTTCAACACGCCATTGTTGCCAGATTGCCAGACCTTCAACCCTTGGCAAACATGGTTGTTTCCCACCCTTGTATTCCAAATACTGTTGTTGTTGTTTTGGATATATTGTCTTCGTTATCTAGGCCTCGGTTAACTAAGCTATTCAACAATCAGTTATCCATGAGGTGGTTATGCATAACCCAGTTACAGCATTTGTAGTTATCCTTGACATGATTAACCAGAATACAAGTTATCCATAGGCTGACATCAATGAGCACTTACCCACAACCCAATTAACCAAGATTCCGATCATCTAAGACCCTGGTTAACTTGAATTAGCAAACACCAAAAACCTGTTAACTGAGCCAGATTACCCACAGTCCAGCATTCGAGTCTAGAGGACGGATGGAGGGATTCAGCAGGGCCACTAGTACTGTGGTCATGCGACATTTCTGCAGCAATAAGTCATCCAGTATGGCCGAGGTGAGTGGGTTGCACAAGACGGATGAATGAGTAAGTAACCGGGAGCGGCGGCGGGCCATGGCGGGGCCGGGCTGCCCCTCACCTCGGCAAATACCACAGGCAAGTTACCGCTCGGCCCCTTCCATCCTCCGCAGTGGCCACTCCGCCACACCAGTACAACCACAGACACCAGAGCTTGTGTATAAGACGAGCTAAAATCCTCGTCTCGAAAGGGAAAAGTGCGTGGATGGAAGAGGTGGTCTACCTGCAGGTCCTTCCAGCCCAAACCTGACCAGTAGGGGCAGACCCGGTACAGTTGCCACAAACCTCCTGTCCGAATGATAAGCACACACTCTAAAGCATCTCTTTTTTACTTAACTTACTCTAACTATTACTTTCCCCCGATAACATATCTCTCTGATTACGGACGAGGTAAACAGGTGTGTGGAGGAGAGGCAGCAGGAGGCTTGTGATGTGGTGAAATAGTTCTGCATCAGCAGTGAGCATGCAGACCCCCTAGGGGCCGGCCCGGACCACTAGAGCTAACCTCACTTTCCTCCCGGACCGTCACACGACTTGACCTCCCCCCCCCCCCCCACTATGAATGGAGATGTCAACAATGGGAAATGTATCTCTAGTTTTTGTGTTATTCGTAGTTCGAGGTGGAAAAAAAAAATACTTTCATTCATATGAACACCAAATACAGACTTAAAACAATTCTTTTTGAATACAGAACACTGTATGTCATACGAGACTGCGACTTGTTGGCAACCTCAACTATATACAACTAACCCCTGGCATTTGTGATATTTCAAACTCAGTAAACCAAGACACCTGTTGTAAAAGCAACAAACTTCACTGTGTCAACAATGAATATTATATTTTTAAATACTCGTCTTCATCTCAGCCTGGGGGGCCGACACAAGACGTATGTGTAACCGCAAAAGAAGCATTTGGCAGCGAATCCCAGCAGGCAGGTCGATCGATGCGTGTCATAGCTACCAGACCCCCTGACCTAGGTCAAGGTAAGCCCACCAGAGCCAGGTATCTCCCGGATCATCACGGATGATGCGGTACACGTGATCTTGCCCACCGCACACGCCACTGATGGGGCCACCTTCAGTGTACTACAATTCTCTCCGCGTACTTTACAAATAGGTAATGACGCACGTACAAAAATCTTTCGTGATTCCTTACAATTCTCCTGATGTGGGCCTCTGGCCATAGGCATGGCACAATATCAACACCCTAAAGTCTCTCACACACAGACGGACTCCTGCAGCTTGCTTCCTGCCACGCACTAATCATAATCAGGCTTTCTTCCAACGTGTCCCTCTACCTCACTTTGCATCTACCCAGGTTGTATTTCATGGACATATCACAGTAACACTGGAGTTCGTCCAGATGCGCCAGAGAGCTGCTGCAGTCCTCACCATTCTCAACATCTCTCATGACCTTGGCATCATCCACATACATGTTCAGGTACGAGTCCAGTCCTGGCGAGAATTTACAGAGACCATGAAGAGCAGTGGTCCCAAGACAGGGCCCTGGGGGCACCCCACGCATGTCCCCTGTCCGTCGTGAGAGGCTCCACTGACGTAGCAGTCGTTCCCTTCCACTAAAGGTAGTCCATCCCATGAGGGAGTCTTCCACTTACTCTTACTCTTGGAGATTAAGCTTCTTTACCAGTCTCCCGTTGGATACAGCAATAAACGCCTTCTGTCACTCCTAAAAACACACATTCTAACCGTGTGTATGTGTGTGTCGGGGGCAGGGGGGTGGAAAAACACAACATTGATAGTGCGAGGCGGTGGAGGGGAGAGGGTGGGTTGGGTGCAAGAATCGATCGGTGATGCACAGTTGTACCATTTCAAAACAAGCATATCCCACTCACTACATCATCTCATACCTCATGAACTAAGTCCTGCCTTCATGAGACCCTCACACGATCCCTGCCACCATTGTCCTGGGTACCAGAAAAGCTACAGAGGAGACTACCAGTGAGGCAATCTATACGGCTGAGCGATGTGTTCGGGTAAGCGGGGTGTCCGGCTAAGAAAGGGTTCGGTTTAGCCAGGCGGCCGGCCACACCTGGCGGCAGCCGCGTTCCTAACGGTCAGTCTGGTGGCTGATGGACAACGGTCCACGACGAAGATCAATGAAATTGTGAGCTTGGCCAGAACGTCCACTTCCCTGACAGCACACACACACACACACACACACACACACACACACACACAAGAATGAACTGAATAAGGCATAAAAGAGACGACAAATAACTACTGACACATGAAGCAGGCAAACCACGTACGTATTTTGCAAACAATAATTTCTGAGACAATTTGGTTGGACTCCACCGACCAATGGAGCAGATGTTAACAGCTTCCAGAGAAACACGCAAGTTCGGGATGACAGGCGTGCACGCAGGCACGGACAAGCATAGCGCCACGGACCTTCCTTGTCTGTAGACGTAATGACATAAATCCAAAGAGGTAAAAATCACCATAAACATTCTTGCAACACTGTGGTTCCAGGGTCCCATTTCTGACACGACTGATGCTCCCTGCAATTGCAGCACCGCCTCCATTTTCTGGATCTCCGCCCAGTGCTTATGTTCCATGGCGGAGGAGGCTCATGCTTGCAGACCTGAGATATCGCAGACCACAAGAATACAATGCAAAGATTCTCACAGAGTATAAGCAAGACTCATTTTGACAGAAGGTCGGATGACCTATTTCTGTGATGGTAGAGAGGCTGTCCTCCTGGGCCGGGCCGGGCCAGGGTAGGCACTGCCCCCACACCCATACGCTGATGTCATGAGAGGAGCGGCCCAGCTGGGTCACAGACGGTGGTGTATCAGTTCCGGGCAGCAGACTGGAGGCTGCGTCCACTGAAGATTCTCAACACAGAATCAAAGTGAATATCTAACGGGAGAACGCATGGCAGATGAAACTTACCCAACACTAACAGGTGACTAACTGGGGTAATTAGGGTCGAGGGATCAGACAGGAGTCAAGCAAGAGCCTGGGAATAAATCTGCTACCAACCAGCCACGAAGGAACTCATCTCTCACAATATCAGCACCGTAAACACACTCGGGGAAAACCTGAACGCAGCAGGATCATAGTGAGCGAAGAATGCAGAACGATGGCTGGACGAAACCCTGCAAGAGTGAACAATACGAACACCTAGGCGATGATCTCTGAACATAGAATACGCGACAGAGGGCTGCAGCAGATCTATACAAACGACGGCTATGGAACTTGCTAACATACTTCGCAACAAGTGGGGATGAGAGAGAGGGCGGGGGCGACAGGAGGGAGGTGGAAGCAGCAGTGGCGGCAGAACTCTCTGACTTGGGAAACTTGTGGAATGTTGACATCACGGTCCATGGCGGTTACGTGCGTACAACCACCACCATCACACTACAGGCTCGGGAGGCGGCACACTCCGCCCAACACCCCACCCTCCCCCCGCACATGTTCACTGTACAGTGCGGTCACGAGGCATGCCACACGGCACGTCCACTGTACAGTACAGACACAAGAGTACGGGTGAGGAGGCAGGTAGTGCGGTCAGGGCTCGTGCCAGGGCTTCCCCAGAGGGGTGAGCTGGTACCGTTAGTAATATGAAGTAAAGATTCCTCGCTCCTACTGCTGGCGCTGCTGGTGGCGCGGCTGTCGTTGTGGTGGTAGTGGTGCTGCTGATGTTGCGGTTAGTGTTCCCGATACTGCTCCTTATCCTGCACCACACCCAACCGTATCCATACACCTCATAAGACAAGAGACCGCGCCGAGGAACTGTATCACACACTCCGTCCACGAAACCAACACCCACAGTTTATCTAACATTATCCCTTACGTCACCAGGAACGTGCGTGGGCCCACTAGCACTGAGGCTCTGCCACGACATGCCAGGGTCACCATGGTTATGACGGGTCGTGTTGATGGTTTACCTCCTGCAGGAGGAAGCCCCCGTGAAACAGGGTAAACCCCAGCCAAGAGCCTCGCTAAACCAGTTCTGTAGAGGTGGGAGTGGGCTACTGGGTTGAGGCCCTTGTCAAGACGCGGAGCGAGCCGCCACATACCACACACGACAGGAATGCTCCTCCTGCCATGTTGCAAAATGTCTCTTCTCAGGTCCGTCCTGTTTCTTCTACGTCCACGCTCGATATCTACGGTGTCTCTACAATGTTCCCACCAGGTCTCTGTTCGTATTACAATAGATATATATCCACTCGTGTCCTTACCAGCTCTCAGTCATGTATACACCGTCCCAATCAAAGCATTCACCAATGTCTCATCGCGTCCCTACCATATCCTTACAATGGCCCTAACCTAACCATAGCATGCCCCCGTTGATCTATCATAATCCCCACCAGGTCTTGACCTGATCCATGCTGTGCTTCCACCCTATCAAGTCCCCACAAGATTCTTATCATGTCCTAGTGTCCCATCCACACTCCCATCACGTCCCCACCATGCCTTGGATGTCCCAACCACGACCCCATCGCTATGAGACAAAAGTATGAATAACACATTCAAAGTCGACTGTGTGTAATAATTTCATCCTGGATGCGGTACAGCAATAAACTAACGTCCAGCTGGGGAGAACCTGTAGTAGAATACCGCGCTCAGTACAGAACGCGAGGGGACCTGACCAATTGAGCCCGCACCCGGTTGAGCTGAGTCCTCTTGCACCGCCTCCTACAGCTTCATAATGTAATATTCCCTGTTATCTGAGAAGATCCAAATCCCACTTAAGTCATTCGTCAAGATACGTGGCAAATCAGCTTACTGCCTGACGCGGCTTCGGCTTAAACGTACACATCAAGCACAGGTATTCCAGAGAGGGGGATCAGGCTCTTGTACGACTTCCCTGGAAGCTGACGCTCACCGCTCCTCCTCCACATCACTTTCCTTTCCTGTTTCTTCCCCTTCAAGTCTCTGACCTTCCGTACCGCCTCCTCCTCGCCTCCCACAGTTTTATAGTCTCCTCATCATCCCCAATAAATAATGCTCTTAGTCTACCAATCTTGTTACGTACCCGCCTGCACTGACTCAGTATGAGTATAGACAGATGAACCTAAGTAGCTGTAAATGGCTTTGTGACGAATCTAGTTAGTGGTATCAGTATGAGTACAAATGAGTCTAAGTTGCGGTGAGTGTGGGTGTTGGCCGGCCTGTGCTGCCTATCCCTCCATTCCCACTAACCACCCACGCCCCATGATGCTGTGTGTGACAAACTCTCCACACAGACCATTAACATAACAACATCCTTATCAATCATGTTCTTCGAGAAGTCATCATATCCTTTAATTCATCATAAAAAATGGTAAGTTCATTCATATATTCATATTCAACATGTGAACTCATTTTTTTTCAAAACACGGTTCGTCAGAAATTTCATAATTGCTGCACTGTACCCTCCAGACCCAGCAGATCGTATCAGGTGGGTACCTGTAAGAGTGAGAGACTCAATAGCAGTTCGACCAGACAACTTGGTACTGGCCGGGGCAAGGCACTGGTACACCAGACAGCAACACACCTCCAGGGTACGGAGGTATCAGGCTCCTCCCACATGTACACTTATGCTACGGACACGTTAACATATGACGGTGACCTGAGGTCCCATTAAAAACAGGAAAACTGCAACTCCACCTCTCAACCCTGTAGGCAGGTATGTCCTAAAACTCTGACAAGGTTGAGAACTATGGGGCCTCAGGGACCAGTAAAGTATGCCAGCACACTCCTGCTGGAGACGTGAGCGACAAGTGAAGAAAAGGAAAAAAAAAAAAAAAAACAGCGACACCGATGCCGACACCAAGACCTGTAGGTGGTGGCCATCAGAAGTCGTTATAGGATTGTGTCTTACCTTGAGGCGGCCAGACGCTTGCAGAGTCCTTCCTGATGGAGGAGACGAGGCCGGGGCTAGAGACGGTACGTTTGGGCGTGGTGGTGGACGGAGGGGGGCGATACCCCGGGGCGTGGTAGCGGGCAGACCTAGGTCCCGTTGTGGACGACCCCGTCCCTCTATCCAGGGTAGAGGGAGGGGAGGAGAAGGGCGTGTGCGTGGAGGTGGTGACGGACGGAGATGTCTTGCTCAGGAGAGCGAACTGAGATCTTGGGAGAGAGGCCGTGGAGGCCACCTGGGTGGGATTTGATCGAGGTAGAGTTGTGGAGCGGACTTCGGGCGACATTCGGTCCTTGCTCGTGTCCGGCATGGACGACCTCCGGGCATACCGGAAGAAATTTAATTTTTTGGGCTTCTTCTCATCCTCTTCCTCAGGACCAGACGATCCCTGGAGGGAGCCCCGAGAACCGGCGTTTAAAGAGCCGCGACTAGATGCTGCCAGGCTACCCCGGCTGCTCGTGGTGAGGGACCCGCGACTGGAAGCGTTGAGGCGGAAGTTTGAGGAGCTGCTCCCAATGTGTCGGTCTAGCGAGTCGGCCGCCTTGAGCGTGGAGTCAGAGTCCAGCTGCTCGTAGCTACTGGAGAACTCCGAGGATCGGACGCGGTCCAGCAGGTCCCCGAGGGACTCAGACCTCTCGCCCGTGGTTTTAACCTCTTCCTGATGTATTTTCTCCAAGCTCATGTGACTCTTGGCCTTCCTGGCCTCCTGACGCCGAGCGCTGCGACGGGCGCGTGGCACACCGTGATGCTCCCGAGCATCGAACTTATCTTCGTCGATGGTGACGCTCTGCCAGACCTCCACCTCATTGTTGCTGCCTTCCGTCACGAAGTACTGGATGTTGGTGACTCCTCGTTCCTCTAGGCTACGCTCAGACGCCGTGTTCTGGTGAGGGCGCGCGGCATCTGGGCGGGCCTGGTGCCGGGGGGAGTCGTGCGACGCGAACACCGTCCGCTGACTCTCTAAAGAAGTGAAATCTTCCGCCGAGGAGCGCTCGCTGATGACGGAGAGCGGCCCCTGCCGCTTGCGGGCCTTAGGAGTGCCATGTTCTGATTCAGGGGACTGCTCGGTATCGGTGGGGCTGTCCTCTGATTCAAAACTGGTACTGGTAAGGGAACTTTTCTCGACAGATGAGTCGACAGAGATGGAGTCGACAGATATATGTTTCCTGGGGATGAAGAGCGGCACCTTGGGGCTGGAGGTGACGGGTTGGCCGCCGCTCAGAGAGTCGTCGTCGCCGTTCTCACTGCCGCCAGACACCTCGTGCATGAGGGCCACCAGGCGGTTACCGATGTGGTGCATGACCTTGGCCAGGAGGGGCGGCGAGGCCCCCTGCGATCCGGACCCGATGCTGCCCCTGTCACTCTCCGGCTTGAGGCGGGAGATGGAGGACATGAGCCGCTGGTACATGAACACCGTGTCTTTGCTGGAGGGCGACGCGTCTTCAGAGCTCTCCGAACACGCGCGTCCGCCGTAAAAGGAGTGGGCACTGTCAGTGTCACTCGGCTCGCGACTCTGGTCAAATTTCTGAATTATCTGCTGACATGAGGCTGAGATCTGTTCCTGTAAGTCACTCCTCGTCTCCGGGTCAGCCTGGTCGAGGAAAGCGTACGCCCCTTCCAGGTCGCTGCTGGTGTAATCAGAGGAGTCGTAGGAGTCACTCCAGGTGTCCTCTGAGCTGAGATACTCGACGATCTCCTTCACTTGCTCGTCGTTGATGCCCGGAACCGTCTTCATCAGGTTCGTCAGTTTAGCCTCAAAGGCCACCAGCTGAGGAGGCTTCACGCGCTGCCCCTTGGAGGCCTCGCGAGAGTTTGAGATCATGGTCTTGAAGAAGGCCCGCATCTTGTTCATCATCAGGTTGGTCTCCTCATCCGAGCTCCAGTTGTTGAAGGAATCTTTGCGACAGATCTTGTTCCTGGCCTTATCGGGGCAGAAGGGCGGCAGGTCGACGGAGGAGCCCGTGCTTGACCTCGACACCTTCCCGTCCCCGCTGCTTCGCTCCTCGTTCTCAGATTTGTTGTTGTTGCTGTCGTTGTCGAAACTGTCGCTCTTGTTCTCCTCGTTCTTGCTGGAGACATCCTGAGAGTGGTCGTCTCTCTTGGAGGAGCTCTCGCCCTCCTCTACGCTTGACTCAGAGGACAGGCGAGCCTTCTGTTCCTTGGAAGTGTCCTCGGGCTTATCTTTCAACAAGTCGTCAGAACTACCAATGAAACCACTGTCTCGACTTTGGTATTTCCGGTCTGAGAGATCACCTTCCTTTTCCATTTTCTCTTCACTTCTCTCTTTGCTGTCTCTATCACAGTCTATTGTAACACGCTTTGTAACTTTTTCTCCTTCGTGCACCAATGATTTAAGCGCTTCAGAGTTTTTTAATTCACAAATTTCTTCTCTGTGTTCAATCTCATGCTGCTCTAAGGCTCTAAGTTCACTTTTATCACTGTCAGACTTTTTGTCTGAGTAATCACCAGAAGTCTTTTTCTTTTTCCTTCGCTTTATGGTATCGAACTGTCCATCGCCCTTGTCGAAGGCAGTTTCCTCAGACTCTGTGGAGCCCTCGTCCTCACCACTCACCAGGGTCCTGTCCACGTCGTCGCCCTCCGAGTGATGAGACCCGTCACTTGGGGCGCCATCCCATCTGTCCCCCGTCACCAGCGATCTATTGACGACTCCTGGACGAAATCCACGGGGTCGTCTCAAGAGCTTCTTCCGAGGCTGCTCTGGACTGGGCGACCCTTCCGAGTCGCTACCGACGGAGCCGCTCTCGTCGGTGTGAAGCTCCGAGTCCTCACCCATGGACCTGATGGACGGCTGACGTTCAAACCCCAGGAATCCCGTAAGAAAGTATTTCTCGAGCCTGGATGACGCCAGCTCGGCAGGATCGACGTCCTCGTCATACTTGGGATCTATATCCACTCCCTCACTGAAGATGGAGCTCGAGGTCTCGGAGAAAGTGTCGCTGTACTCGCTCTCTTCGTTAGCATATCTCTTTGGCTCGGCGGGACCATTACCCAGACCGAAGTAAAAGTACTTCTCCAGCTCTGAGGGATCGGCCTTACCCCCGTCCTCTTCCTTTGGCTTCCTCTCGTAATCGCTCTCCTCGCAGCTCTCCTCAATGATGGTGTGGAGGGTGAAGTCGATGGCCCGGTTGCAGTAACCCCGCAACTCGTCCTCTCGGTCACAGATCTCGTCGCCCGAGGACTCGCTGTAGTTCGACTCGCTGTTTACTGATTCCCCGTCCTCGATAGAATCAAATCGTCCATCAACTTCTTGCTCGACAAACGAGTCGTCGCCCTCAAAGTCCCCATCGATGAACTCTTGATTGACTTCATCGAAAGAGACGTCTTCGTCAAACACGACCTCATCGGGGAAAGACACTGGTCTTTCCCCATCTTCCCACGAGTCATACTCATGGGTGTTGCTGTACTCCTCCTCGATGTCGATGCCGTGGTGTTCCTCGTAAGCCAACAGGTCACCCTCCGAGTGGTCAGGGGTCTGGGCTGGGCTGCTGGGGCTCGTGGTGGCCGGGGACTCCAACGCCTCGGAACGATCAATCTTACGACGCCGAATTTCTGGGGTCTTGTTGAGTCGTCTTGGAGCGTGAGGGGAGTCTGTACCCAGCGTGAGGGTGAAGTAGTTCGCTAGGCTCGAGGACGACTCCTTCATCTCCGTCGGGGACCGTCGGAACTGCTGCTGCCGCTCGCGGGTGGTCAGGATCATGGACTGCAGTTCGCTGACATTGCTCCTCCTTGCTGGGGAGGCACTGCGCGAGGAGTCTGGACTTGTGACGTGCACAGACATGACGTGACCACGTCGCGCGTCACTCGTCACCTCTAGAATCGTCACGTCGTTCCCTTCATTCTTGATGTTACGCTCGGTGTTGATGCCATCTGCGTCAGCGTCGGCGTCCTCGCCGGACTCCGCCCCTGAAGACCCGGTCACGACAATGCAGGTGGGTTTGATCTGAACGTCGGAATCGGTCGAGTCTGACCTGATGTAGATCCTGCCCTGTGAGGACAGCCTCGTACTGTGGTCGTCCTCATCACCAACAGACACAATAGACACCAGGTTGCCCTCCTCGCTGTTGTCCGAGCACTGAGACTCGCTGTCTCCGCCGTGCAAGACGGAATCAGCCGACGACGGGCCGTCCGAGTCGCGTCCCTTGTCGTCGTGGTCGTGGCGGCGCTGCTGAAGTGCAAACCTGCGCAGTTCGGCGTGCAGTTTGCCGCCCTCTACCACCGTGTCTGCTGAGTCGCTGGCGTCGGCGTCGGACCGCTCGATGTCAGAGGAGGAGGAGACGCCGTCAGAGGAAGAGGAGCGTTTGGTGCGTCGGGAGGGGACGGGCGGCGTGCGGCGCGACACTATCTCTGGGGACCGAACCCGCCGCACTGCGAACCTCGTCACTTCCTGACCCAGACCGTCGCCACCCAGACCGCTGACGGGGATGCTGATGCCGTCGTCTTCGTGCTGACGGTGGCGTCCCTCCGTCACGCTGATCTTGACCACGTTACCGGGGTCGTCCCCCTCCACCTCACTCTCCCCAGCACTTGAATGGCCAGACTCACTTGACTCACCCTCACCGTTCACTTCCTTCACCTTGGTATTATCACACTCGAGGATATGGTCGTGGGGCGGGGTGTGCAGGTCCCCGTGCGGCGCCGTGTCCGCTGCTACACTGGTGACGAGGCTGTGAGAGTGGAGAGCGGCGGTTGACACGTGCGGGCCCGCGGGCGCGTTATGTGTGACTGGCGTGTGGCCACAGCTGAGAGCCGCACTACTGTGTTCCACTTGTTCACTTCCGGCGGGGACGGTAGTGCCAGAAAGCTTGGGGATCTCACCCTGGCTCCCTCCTCCAGCCGCCGCCTTACTTTCAGCGGCACACAGCGGCCCTTCACTTTCTCTTGGGGATGGTTCTTCACTCTCGCTGACATGCCCGGGCAGGCCAGGCCTTGGGCCTGCGGCACCGCCGACCACCTCAGTAACAACACCCTCACCAGCTGTGCAGGTGTTGCAGATGGTCGTGGCTGGCTCCCCTGGGGGCGACTCCTGCGGCTGTGTGTCTACCCCCGGGACTGCCTCCGCCTCCACCAAGGCGGACGACACGGCCAAGTCCCCCTCCGGCGGGTTCTGCACCTCTTGAGGGCAGGTGTTGACCTCAGGGTCCTGGTGGTCATATGAGGCTACTGGTGCTGCCGTTACCTCACATGTGACCTCCGTCTCTGGGCAGGGTGTGGCCACTGCCGCTGCTGCGGCCTCCTCTCCAGCAATACTGTCCTTCTCTGGTGTACATGTCACCACTTCTGGGGAGGACACAGTTTCTTGCGTCACTGAGGCCTCCTGAGTACTTGCAGTCTCTCCTGTAGTTGTGACCTCTGGTGTAGTAACGACCTCTGACGTAGCTGCTGTTTTTGGTTCTGGTACACCGGCAGCTTCAGATGTAGTTGCAACTTCAAGTCCAGCTACAATATCAAGTACAGGTGCGTCTTGTACAGCAGCTACAGTCTCTGAAGCAGACGAGACCTCTGATGTCCCTACGGCCTCAGATGTCACCACAATTTCAGAGTTTCCTTCAATTTGAGCGGCTGGCGTCTCTTGGGAGACAGTGTCCCCGTCCCCCTCAAGGGGCAGTAACCTGGGGTCACTGGTTACGGTAACCTTTGCACTCACAACATCACTATCACCCACACTGACAGCACTGCCTATGACTCCAGTGTCTTCACCACTCACCCCCCTCACGTCACCATCATCTTTCACTACACTGCTATTTACACTATTTTCCCCTACGCCTGTATCGATTTCCACTTGTATAACACTATTTTCACTGACTCCATTACTAGTACTATCTACACTTACTTTCTCCTTCACATCGTCTCTCTCACTACACTTAACTTCCTCCACCAGAGCACCACCCTCCTCCGTCGACGCACCGGAGGGTTCATCACTACGTCCCTCAGCCTCGCCAACACCTTCACCTGCGTTACTGTGTTGTACGTCACTGATTTCAACATCCTGACCTGAATTGTCCGATCCTTCCCTCGTTTCCTTTCTACTATTTTCCGACTCGTTCCCTCCTCCCTCCCGCCGGCCTTCTCCCAAGTCTTGGCACGATGTCCTCTCGGCCTGAGGGTCGTCAAGCCGAATAACAATATCGTCCGAAGTGAGATCACAGACTTGTAGATTAATGGCTTCCACCAGGTGCTGGTGGTGCGCCTCCTGTGCTGCCCCGGCGACGCCCGCGTCGTCCACAACGTCCGTCCTGATGGCAGGGTTCACAGCCTCGACGATGTCCACGCCCTCAGAGGACACCGCCATAGGATCAGGGTTCTCTTTGGGCGCCTCCACATCCGACTTATTGAGATCCGATTCTGCCGAGGACGACCTCGCAAGGCTGTACTCCTTGCTGACGTGCTTGTCCTCGTCAGTATCGCTTCCACTCGAGGAGGACGAGGAATCAGAATCCGGTTGTGCTGCCTGGAATAGGTCTGAGATCGTTTCGGACTCTGCTGCGTGTTTGGCCTCGCCCTCGCCGTCCACCTCGTCAGGAGCAGCGACATTATAGCTACCAGATGCGTGCACGTCCTCGTCGGTATCCTCGGCTTCACTAGTACTGCTGGAGGGCGAGTCTTGGTCCTCGCTAGCCACGAGGACAAGGGGCGCGGCAGCACTAGGGAGGCGGGGAGACGCGGGTTGAGACGTCACCACCGCCTGGATAACTCTCTCCTGGGCGTCGAGATCACTGTCTGTTTCTTGGAGGTGCTGAGCCTGAGGCAGGGCGTCTTGTTGTGGGCGTAAGGCACTCATGGTCCTCCTGGGCGCGGGCTGGGGCGGCGGCGGCCGTGTGCTGTGGTTGGTGGGTGCGTGCGTGGTGTTGGCTGCTGCTATGCGGGGGGACCTAGGCGCCTCCTCCCCCCCTCCGCGGCCGCCATGCTCCTTGCTGCCCTCTGTTCCTACCACGCCAGTCCTACCATCTTCCCGCTGGCTCTCCTCCTTCAGGCCCGCCTCCAGCCTCCTTCCACGCTGACTAGGATCCTCCTGGTACTCGAAATCACTCACGGACTCCCCCCCTAGTTCACTACTAACACACGAACTGTACTCCACGAGCCTTTCATCCGTCTCCGAGTCGGACGGGTGCGCGACTGAGGTCTCGCGACTGAGCGTGAGGTGCAGGTGGAAGGAGGGGGGGTGCGGCAGGCGGGAGGTGAGCTCCTCTCCCCCCTCTCGCTCCCGGCCCCCACCAACACCACCACCACCACCGTCGCCGCCACCTCCAACACCAGCACCGCCGTCACCTCCACCACTGGCGCGGGACACCGTGCATCCCTGCGTCCTTCGGGGTATTCCCTGTACTAGAGCGGTGAGTCTGGCGGCGGCGGTGGCCTGCAAGGTGTGACTATCGAGGGGACCCCGCAGGAGCCTGGGCGGGGCAGAGGAGTCCCGGGCCTCGGGGGTGAACTGCTCCTCGTCACAGCTGGAGGTCAACACAGAGGCGTCGGGGTCGGTCTGTATACACATATCCCGACTAGACTTGCGCGCACCGCCGGCCACCGTGGCTGCCGCCTTGACACTAGTGCCTGCCTCACGGACCACCCCCTGCCTGGCGGGCTTATCTTTCCCAGGATGTGATACGCGAGATAACAACGCAGGGGAGGCGGGGCGCTGGTGATGTTGCCTGAGATAACTGAACCAGTCAGGTCGGCCGTGTCCCCTCACGTTAGTGCCGGGGTTCACGCCGTAGTAGTTCTGGATCTCCGTTAAGACCCTCTTGCGATACTCCCTCAGAGCCGGGGAGTCGTGCGGCGAGCCTAGGGGCCGCACCTGGTCCTGGCAGGACACCTCACCCACGGACCTCTCGGCGGAGCTGCGGGTGGAGTCGCCCCGCCTGAGCCACCTTCCAGGAGAGATGGCACCCAGGGCGGGATCCGACGGAGTGAAGGCCCCCATCAGAGCCGCTTGCAGTGCCTGGGCCTCAGCCTGCACCGCCTCCGTCTGCCTTAACATTGCGTGCAGCTCCTTGGTGTCCATGGCGGTGAGAGGCTTCAGGAGGGGCTGGACGGGGGCGGGCGTGGTGGTCGTGCTGGGGTCGCTGACGCCACCCACAGCAGTGTGACCCTCCGTGCTGCCGCCGCCGTCATGGTGAGGGGCGGGCGTGGCGACAGGCGACGGCACCTTCAACGATACGTCTAGCGAGGCGTCCGGCACCCGGGACAACTCGACCTCACTGTCATCGCCCTCGGAGGCTCCACCACTCAGGTACTCGCCATCCGTCATGACGGAGGCGTCGACACGGGCGGGAGCAGACACGCGGGGAGCAGTGCCGTTCATCTTGCGACGCCTCCCAGCCTGAGACTCCGACTCGAAGTAGTCCCAGTCACTCTCCTCGATGAAGCCGGCGTTATCAGAGTCATTGACGGCGCTGGCACTCGACACGCGTCTCGAGGGCGACCCAGAGTTGTCCGAGTCTATGGAGGAATTCAGTTCAGAATCTTTGGATGAATCAGAGCTGATGAAGACGAGCTTGTAGTCGTCGCCCTCAGGTTGGATCTTCTCGGCGTCTAAGACGATGTCGGAGGCTGCGTCAGAGTGGCGCTGGGAGGAGGAGTTGTCCGAGTGCCGGCCGGAGGACCTGTCATCCAACTCCAGCTTCGGGGTGCCACCGTCGCTGGTGTCACTCGGGGAGCTGGTCGGCTGCTTGTCCCTCGGGCGGCGGCCGAGGCTCCTACTAGAGTCTTTGGAGGGACTAGAGGGCGGTCTGGGGTGGTCTCCGGCGAGCAACTGGTGCTTCTTGGGCATCATGTTCTCCACGGTCATCTGGATCCCCCGCTCGAGCTCCCTGACGTAGCGGGCCACCTGCCCCGAAAGGGCCTCTCTCCAAAGAGGCGCCGGGTACTCGTCGTCCACGCGCGGGGAACCCACCTGGAACGAGCGGCTGCGCCTCACTCCCGCTGGGTTGTGGGAGGGCTTCCGCGGCCGACCCGTCGTGGCGAAGCCTTATGGAACAGATAAAATAAACATGAGCAACACGTCGGATCGATGTCCTGGTGAAGCTTGTTTGTTACCGGTGCCATACGCGACGCTTGGTTGTGTCTGGCCTTGCCTGCTGGGTTAGTCCCGCCGTGACGTGTCCTGTTCCCAGGGATGTGGTCATGCAGGAAGATGGCAGAGCATTAGAAGCAGCAGCAGCAGCAAGGTGGGGAAGGGTAGGAGGTGTGTAGGCTTGCAAGTGCGCCCATTTTGCCTCTATCAGACAGTGTTGGGTTGGCCACTGCAGACGCTACTGGTGTTGGATGTGAGGCAGGAACATGCACCCTCGCTAACCAAGCAGGGGAAGCAGCGAGTCGTCTTCACGTACAACATGCAGTTAGTGACGCCTCGTCATGCACGTGCGAGCCGCTGGTCCACCAGGTGTCGCGAAAGCGGTAAGTTTTTCAGTTAGTTTTCCCCATCACCAGAGTTTCTACGCGTGACAGTGCATTACCAGTAAGCTAGAGCTTTACACTTCTTCCAAAGAGAGAGGGAGAGAGAGAGAGAGAAAGAGAGAGAGAGAGGGAGAGAGTGTGAGTGATTGCGGCGGTGAAGCTGGACATGGACCGCGCCGATCATCACCAGGGTGGCAGGATGAGTAGGCCAAACTATTAGTGTGAGGAGGAGAAGGTGGACGTGCCTGGGGGATCGTCACCAGCCCCTCCATCCCCACTGACCGACCGGTACAAGTCACCCACCTGAGTACAACACTCTAGCTACAGACAGTTAGGTAGTACCAGCAGCCGATAATGCTGAGCCAGAAGTGGTCAATAAAGACGTGGTGGGCGCATCAGTCATGGCTACAGGTGGAGATCTACAGCGAGCAAGCAAAATGAAGCTACCAGTCTGTCAGGTTCCACAACCATCCCTTACTACTGCACTCGACCAAACCGTCAGTAACAACACCTCACCACTACCTACTACCAGCGACTCCACCACTACCTACCACCATGAGTACCGCCACTACCTGCCACCAACAGCCCCACCACTACCTGCCACCAGCAGCACCGCCACTACCTGCCACCACCAGCACCACCACTACCTGCTAAGAGGAACCGCACCACTACCTGCCAACCAACCACTAGGGTCCTGTACCAAATGGCCGGGGGACATGGCTGCCCATACTGACGAGCTGAGAGAGGCAGGCAGCTCTGCGGAGTGCGGGAGGCACACACACATCCGGCGTCATCATGACACATTCTACACCAAGACAATCCCACCCACACATTTCTGTTGTACGGGCACAAAGAATCAGCTCTCTCCACTATGCTAAACTGTATTCACAACTAACGTATCCACAGGCACTGTAACCGAGGTCCTCTGTACTACTAGGCAACCATACAGCTCCCTCACGACACAAAAACCCACCAAAAGAACAAACCTTACAGAAGTCAGGGAAGCGTGACCACCTGTCGCACTGGCATGAGAAATCTGCATTTCTGAGATAGGATGCCCGGCCTCGTAAAAGATACCCTAGCCCAGTAAGACAGATAGTATAGCTGGCCCGGTAACATAGTGAGGCTACAGTGAGGCTGGCCTGGTGAGACAAGCCACCGGATTCTACAGAGTAAAGAAGGCACTACTGGTCTCCATGCAGTTCAGGGTGGGAACAACAAGCATAAGGGGTGTGTTAACAAGGCGCTTCGCGGGGATGTACTACGCTACGTTATCTACGTCAGAGGCATTCTCAAGATTCACTTATGAAAACGCTATAAGACAGATACACCGAAGAAACATGTTATATATATGTATGGTAGGGTAAGAATGAAAGCATTACATGTTAGATATGGGATGTTATCATGGCAATAAGTGTTTTGTATATCGTCTAATACCATCAATGCCACATACAGAGGAATATACTGGATGTAACTTATCCAAACAAAAAGTGATTATAAAACTAAGACTAAAATCTACCAGAATATCATAAAAGAGAGAATGCATCAGCACATTACATATATAAAAAGATATACACAAGATAACAAACACGTAAAAGTAATAACTTACCAAATCCCACATTTACTTTGTCGGGAATGTGAAAACATATCATCACTGTCGTGGGTCAACACAACACATCATAAACGGCGGTGATGAGGAAGGAATACAAAGAACACACTGTGTCGCTTCAGTCTGCGCCTCCCGCTCGCCACAGCAGTGGTTACTGAATCTATTCGGTGCGGCGAGTTCATGTGTACTGATGTATCTGGACCAGCCACTTGCTCTGTGTGTGTGTGTGTGGAGGAAGAGGAGGATGATGATGACGGAAGAGAAGAATGAAGATAATCACAACAGGTACTGGTGCCTGATGAAGCCATATAATTCACACATTGCCCACAATGCCTTATATAGGTAGCATTAACAGAGAGAGAGAGAGAGAGAGAGAATCAACCAGAGAAGAATCCCACATCTATTTACACCAGAATGAGCCCCTCTGCACCTCGCTGGCCAGCCACTAACTATCTAAACAGCTGGTTTACGCTCCTTCCCACACCACACTGGCTCACACCACAGAGCACATCATCCGGACCCGACCCTAAGAGTACCAAACAAGGCTCTGTAAACATAAGGGCCAGTGGAAACACGACCCTAAATAAGAGAAAGGATGCCCTAAAACCATAGTGTCCTGAGACTTAAAACGTCTCATGGAAGCAGGATCCCAAGAAGGGAGAATTTGGAGTCCCCAGCCAACATCAGAGGAGAGAGGGACCTGCCGGGAGATATGAAGTGAGAGGCACGGAGAAAGCGAAGAGAAAGGGAGGAACAGGGGGTAAAGAGAGGAGAGAGGGGGGTAAGGGTCGGCCCTCTCTTCCATAATCGAAACTGGATCCACAACATAACGTCTGAGCCAAGAGTGTTGATAAAATGTCAACCCACGTATCTTATATCTACGAAACACACGACCCACACACAACACAAATCACACCCATGACAGTACACCTTACACAAACAACACACTACCACTTTCTACACACACAAACAAACAAAAAAAAATACATCAGCCATTCACAATACACATTTTTTTGAAACGGAAGTCTAAACATTCATAACACAGTCTTCCACCTCCCATACCACAGACATTCACAACACAAACAACTTCGACAATCACGTCAGACTCATTACAGACCCTTGAGAGCAATACAGTGAGGCGAGGCGCTCACTCATACCAAGTTCTGTTGTCAAAGACAAGTATCAGACATGGTAATCAACTTGACCTAACAAAGCAGAGCCTGACTACGGTATCTGGACACTCCAACGCTTGTCCTGCGGTGCCTTGGACGCCACTGGTTTGCCCAGTGTCCTTCAGCATCCGGGCATCACTTCCGTAAGATATACCGCACGGTACCTGACGACTTCCGACACCTCCTGCGACGCCCCACGGTTTACGGACGGACGCCTCAGATATCTACGAAAACGTTTGAAGCTCCAGCGAGCAGTGCCGGGGAAGAGCATTCTCCAGAGGCTGTCCTCGTCTCGGGTGGCGGTGCACGTCAGGAGGAGGTGGAGGGAGCCTCGTCACCTCCCACTCACCCAACTTTTCCCAGCCTCTCACGATGGCTTCAGGTCATTACCAGGGGCGGGCAAGTGACAGCCACGCTCTTTGAGAAAGTTCTAAACGCGTAATGATCTCCCCTGGTCCTCACCTCCCACTAGCCGGCCTGAGCCATCTCAAACACTTTATGCTAACGAGAAAATGAAAGCAAAGTCAGAAACATAGAAAAAAAATTGGGATTCTTTTTTTTTGTCATACCTCGGATTGTGTGTGTGTGTGTGTGTGTCTGATCTGATTATTGCCTCTGTGTTTTCGAATTTCCATCCGTTTGTGTGTGAAGGTGTGGATCCCTGTCCCTCCCTCCACCGCCATGAGGAGGTTAGATGATGTTGAAATACCCGGCAACCCTCAACCCACCACCCCAACCACTGCCCTCCCGGTGTGGGCCCCCTGATGCTGCCACACAGGGGGTGGGCACCTAATGCTGCCACGCAGGGAGTGGGAGGACACACGGTGTGGGCCTTCTGATGCTCCGACACAGGGAGCGGTCTCTTGCAGTTGCCACACAATGGAAATGGTTTGGACATACTGAGAGGAGAGAGTGGGGGAAGAATGACTAAGAGGGTATACACGTCAGAGGTGGAAGGGAAAAGGGAAAGGGGGAAACTGGGTACCCTTCCCCCCCCCCTGCTGCCACACAAAGGGGGGGTGGGGGACACATGGTGCGGCCACCTCATCGTGAAGTGGGTCAGCAAGGGTCAAGGTCTGACTGGCACTCTTTTAACCTACCTGACACGCACTCCCACGGCCCGTTACTATTCCACTCCCTCACCCTCACAGGCACCCGCTAAGATTACATCACCTGACACACACACTCATACTGACTCCACACACACACACACACACTCGGCCCTTAGCTTTCTCTTATAACATTAAGCACACATTCCTGTCTTGGAGGTGTTACTGAAAGCTATCACATTAAAACCATTAAGGAGACTCCGGGCAACAATTACTTTAGTATAATTAAGCTGATATTACAAGTGATACCTATCATGTCGGACACCAGAATGCCACAGAACTGGAGATGACAGACTGGCACACAGCAGAGATCCTGCCCAAGTCTTATCCTACGCCTCAGAGCCCGGATCAGGCGAGGTCCGCTGGGAATGAGCAGAGACCGTTGAGGAAGGGATGGCACCACAGGCGGTGGAGATGAGCAGCCTGGAGGACGGGAAGACCTTGACCCACCTGCTGAGACACGAGGGAAGGAAGGCAAATGAAAGAGCGACATCACGGCCATATTCTCCTCCCGCCACGATCCACATAATGGTAACCCCAGCAGTTGGTCCCCGACGCCCTTCTCAACGACAGGCCCGACTCTAGATGTCAAATGTATGACCCTTGAGTGGGATGACGTGACCCCTAACCTGACCCACCGTGGACAGCCCTCTCACCCACCCACGTGACGTCAGCAGCAGGAGGGGCGGACACAGGGAATGCCCAAGGCCTTGGTGACGTCATAAATAAACAGGTACCACAGGTAATCCCGCGGTACCTGCTGGCCGTCCTCCGCCACGGTGCCTGCCACAGATAAGGTTCCGCGTGTACCCCAGCCAGCCTTGCGGTGCTCCCTGACGAGCGGAGTTCCGTGGAACATTCATCACCAGAGTCTACCCCTTGAGCACGACGGTAGGCCCGTTGGCTATGATGGCCTGGCCTTTAACCTAACTGATAAGGGTCAGGTCGTACCACAGTCCTCTCAGGTCGTCCTCTTGCGTTGCAAGTGCAGGCGGAGACAAAGGTCATGAGGCATGACTCACCCAGGCTCACACATCTCTGCGATAAGACAAGTTCCGTAAGCTTGTGTCGCCATCAGCACCACCATCCACCTCCCGGGATAAACACGTCCCCCAGGGTATATGACGTCACCTGCCGTACGATAACCTGGGTGACGCGCGGCGGCAACGGGCGTGCTGCGCGCTGCCAGACAGACAGGCGCCTCGGCAAACCCGTCCACTGGAGAAACTTCCAAAGAAGTTGAATTCCACGTTGTGAGCAACTCACATCCGGGCGGCGACGCGGGCAGTGGTGGCGGGGGCCAGCCCTCCAACACCACCACCACACCCGTCGCCTCGTTTTCTCCACTCACACCACATCGGCTGATAACTTCCCCACCACCCACCCTCCCTTCTGGTGCTGTGGTGGAGAAGCCGGTGGAACAGTGGTGGAGGAAGGGCGGCGGGTGGAAGGGCAGAGGGAGGTGGGGTCAAATAATGGTAGAGAGTTTGGTGGAACAGCAGAGGGACAGGAGTCCCAACCTGGGACTGTCCACCCCTGGGCTGCCCACCCTGGGACCTCTTCATCCCTGGGCTACCCACCCTGGGGGTCACCCACTCTGGGGTTGCCGACCCTGGGGGCTGCCCACCCCGGGGGACGCCCTGGTCACACCGGCTCAGGTCACTTTCACTTTCGCCATGACGGCCAGCAAGGCCAGCAGACCCTCCCTCCCTCCCTCCCTACCTTTACTGCTTCCCTCCCTACCTTTACTCCCTGCCTCTCTCCCTCCCTCCCTCCGTCCCTACCATTACCACCCTAGCCTCCCCCCTTCACCACAATCCCCCGGCCTCCCTTACAGATATACAAAGAAGACGAATTTCAGTTTCTCACAGAAAACTTCCAGTAGTAGCAAACGGACCACGTCTGTTGGTGATGGTCCAACAAGCACGACACACAGCCTCGATTCTCTTTATGATAATACTGAGATAGAGATGCTTTACATACGTCACCAGGTCAGTAAGACGACAGAATCACATCAGGAAAACGCGCATCAAAGACCTGTCTACAGTTTATAAGTAAGATAAAAACTTGGTGGAATTCATTGGAGGGAAATCTGAAGCAACAAGCCAAGGAAGGAAGGACCATGCGTGGGTGAGACCACACCACCCACAGTCAGGCCCCAAAAGAGAAAGAAATAGAAAGTGGTACAAACGTCAAAAATCTGAGAGTCAGCATAAAAGAGAAACTTGAAATTAAGAGATCACACCGGAGAGATGTCACCGTCCGGCCAAGTCGTGTCAGGTCGGATAATGAGAACACCTCACAACAAGATCCAGAATACGTCCAGTGCGGAAATAAGAAGCAACACTGAATACTGCTATCCTGTACGATGGCCGAACGACCAAACAAATATGTAACACTACGGAAGAGGAACGCCTAAACCAGTGAAAAATGATAGGAACTGTAACCATTACAGTCATGACACAGGAGATGGATGTGTGACAATACATGCACGGACGCAGACTGAAGTACAGGCATCAGTTACTTTAACACCAAAAGCAACACATTTAGGAATAAACAAACACATCAAATCTCCAAGTGGATCTGGAAATACACTAGCGCGTTGAAACGTTACTGTATTAATCTAACGGTTATGGCCAACGTGAAGCAGGACAAAACAGTATTGTGAACCACGCTGTCCCTGACTCAGGCAAGATCACATTGTAGGTTGGTATGTAAGTACTCATCTTTCCCTTTCCCCTGCCTCCCTTCTGTTCGATTACCACCACAAGTGCCACCGCAGCAACCATCATTACAACCATGACTACCAATACAATGACTACTCAAACTACCACAAACGGCTCACCAACCATGGCAACTATAGCCACACCAACCACTGCTACAACCACGATCACCACACCAACCACGGCAACTATCTCCAGTCTCCCCACGCCTCACAGCCCCACCACCACAAACTTACAACTTCAGAGGTAAAAGATAATCGAGGTTGTTCACTCACATCGTTACTGCACACACAAACACACACACACACACACACACACACACACACACACATGCTGAAAAACCACACGGAAAAGAAAACACGAGATCCTGAGCGCTTTCGTGTACTAACACATCTTCAGAGGACAGTTGCAGAACGAGAGGACCAAAGACGAATCAAACTGGACATAATCACAGAGAAGAAGGAAAAAGGTTGAAAGTTGACATTAGTGAGAAACAAGGTTGGTAAAGGTGTCACCATGACCCTCCCTTTACCCGAGTCTTGACCTAACTTCACATAAAAAGAGCCGACTGATATTCAACACTCTATCCTCACGGTACTTAATGATATTAGATTCTATAATATTTCTCTCATCTCCATCTTTACACTTAATTTACCATTCTACCAATCAACTGGGTGATTACTTTCACTCAGATGTACAAAGAGGGCATTAGACTGCTGACCAGTACGTATGCTATGTCTGTGTTGTCTAATTCTAACGTCCAAACCCTTGCCTGTCTCACCTACATAAATCTTGTTACAATTTCTACAAGGGATTTGGTAAATACTGCCGACCACCTCGTTGGGAGACTTCTTGATCAAGATGTCTTTAACAGGTTTTTTGTAGATATGCGTGTTGTAGGTTCACTCCAATAGAATGTCTTCTTAGCGACCCAAAGAGATTTATCGATAAACCACTTGGGAGACTTTATGTTATGGCCGATAATATACTGTCAAATTCTTCATCCATGTGGGATTTTTCAGCATTTATAGAATCACGTGTTAGTTGCGACTTTGTATATATATATATATATATATATATATATATATATATATATATATATATATATATATATATATA
>JAYMFT010000037.1:1001563-1014063 GCA_038088735.1 Panulirus argus | reverse complement strand
GGAAAATCAAATAATACATGGCGTAAACCCTCATCTTGGGGGCGGGGGGGGGGGAATGTAAATCCTACGTGGTTATATTTACAGCGGGGGGCAAAACGTCTTTCAACTGGAGGGTATGAACGAGTGTATGTATGAGAGGTCTGGCGGCAGGAGGAGGCTGGGGGAGGACCTCGGTAGCGCGTCTTGTTGGGCTCAAAGGGTGTGGTGAACTCGGCGCCAAAAAAAAAAAAAAGAAAAAGAAAAAACTTCGGGGCAGAGTTCACCCCACTACAAAACGCGCGCCATGCCTCCCCCCCTGGCGGCAAAGGGGCGCGTGACGCCATCAACTCTTAGGGCATCACAGTCGAGGGCCGTGCGTGGAGGCCTCCCCCCTCCCCATGACAGAGGAGATGATGGAGGGAGGTAGGGAGGGAGGGGGGAATTGAGGGTGGTGGGTGTTTTCGGGTGTTATATTTATATTTCTTCAATAAGTCTATCACTATGTACAAGCTAAGTGGTGAGTGGGGGGTGGGGGGCGGGGGGGAGAGAAGGGGGGAAGGGGGGGACCCTCCAGGGGCGGCACACGGCAGAATCTTCATACTATACAGCACAGGTTATGGCAGGCAGCCCTGGGAGGCGATTTCTAGCAAATCCGCCCAAGTTGGGTGGGTGTGTTTGTGTGTGTGTGTGTGTGTGTGTAAAACATGGGAGGTGGTCGACTGGTGTGTGGGGAGGGGGTTGGGGGGGGGAATGGTGGTGTGACCGCCTCTCGCGCTTGTTGATGTGGTGTCTTGGTTGATGAGTATTCATAATGAATCATAATGACTGACCTTAAAGCACTACTGTCACATTTTGTCTCAATACAGCGACACACAGTTAATGATAAGAGAGTAATCCCGGCAAATATAAAACGTATTAATTCTTACACGGGTGTTGTAATAAGTGAAAAATACTGACCCTTTTATCCTAAAAAAACGTTTTTTATATTTTTTTTTTAAATCGCCTCCCGCCCTACGGCGAGAGGCTAAATGGAAGAACTCATTTAATATACAGTTATAGTTATTTTGACAAAGCGTTCTTCCCAGCTCGCGCTATCCTACGTATGGTGCCCTTAGGTTGATAATATAATACAGTTTTTGTTCTATATATATTTATATATATATATATATTAAATGTCAATACGATTCCGTTTCAACCTGCATTCAAGCACCTCAAATAAACATCCACATAAACTTTATTAGCGGTACAATACACCTGAATCATGACGACACAAGGCCTAACAGACTAAAAAATATTGGTGGACTGGGCAAAAAAGGGGAGAGAATTCGCGAGACTTTTTTGAGATCTTAACATTCGTGGCGGTTCAGCGGCCATCAGCGGCGACGGCTGATTGGTCGGCTCGTCCCGCCAGTCGCCCGTGACGTCATGGCCCAGGTATTGTTCCGCCCAACTGTTTTGAAAATTCCTTTTATCTTAATACATGCATTAAGTCCATCCCGCTCACACACTCGACCCTTTTAACGAGGATTTTTTTGTCTCCAAGAATGACTTGACAGTTTTTCAATCCACGTCACAAGATATTGAGCTTTTTTTAAGATAGGTTCATAACAGCGGTATCCAAAGTTCAAATAAAAAAAAAGAAAGGGGGGGGTTTATCCGCTCATCACACTAGGTTCCAAAAGTGTGTGTGATGACGATGAGACAGTCTGTGTGTGGTTCAGCATCCATCTCGAAACATCTGGGGGGGTCGTTCGAGACGTTTGAAAAGAGAGAGAGAGAGAGAGAGAGAGAGAGAGAGTGGTTCAGTAAAGCAATAGTAAAACGTGTGTATGTGTGTGTGTGCCCAGTGAAGCGGGTTCCTGAAGCGGAGTGAAGCGGGTCGAACATTTGATTCCAAACACAAGCGAGACACAAGTATGTATCACCAATGCTGTTTTTGTTTGTTTTTGTTTTTACCCCTGAACGTCTTTGCAAAACCAAGACAATTTCCCTGCAGCTCACGTCCGGCAGAGAGACGAGAGAATTGTTTACGAAATTAGATTTTCTCAACCGCTTGTCATTGGCTTCGGACCTCACGAAACTTGATTCCGTTTACAATTAGTAAAATACTGATATAACTTTATTTCTTTTCCCTCTTCTTCTTCATGTGGCATCGCCAGGATGCTCGTGTGAACACTATAACTGGTGCACAAGGTATAGTCAGGTAATGCGCAGTTGTACTAAATGTACACCTGTCGGTTATATTATTATCTTTTTTTTCCAAGTACACTGGGTGGGGGGAGGGGGGGGGGAGCTAGCGAAGCTGGCTGTGTAGGTACCCTCGATATGGCAACACTGTAACTCGGGTTGAGGGAGGTATAAGCACACCGTATGTGTGTCTGTATATTTGTGTGTGTGCGCAGCGTGCGTGCGCACACTCGGCACTCGAGTTTTTCCTTCTTTCTTTTCCGTAGGCGCGCTTGTACAGCGCGGCAGGATGTGCGCAGTGCACAACTGTACGCCTAGAGATATACAACAGAGCACTTTGATAGGCGCCTCCATATATATATCCCACACACGCACACACGCAACCCGCACACCGCCTTGAGCACTGCACACCCCGCGCACTGACCACTATGTACACACACTGCGCGCGCTGCTGACGGTCCACTAGGGGGTGGTGCCCTGCGCTGGTGCACGCCACGCCGCGCTGTACAACTGAACACCTGTACGCTACACAGACCATCCTGTACACGACGCCGCACAAGACCACCACCACCACCACCACGCGCACACTGCGCTGGCTGGCCGACCGACAGACCGACCGACCGACAGACGGCGATGGCGGCGGCCTCTCTCTCTCTCTGTCTCTCCCTCCATAGATATCACAGATAATGAAGCAAATATCAACGATGATACGGTCTATTGCGTCACGGCGTTACGTTATGTGCAAGTCGCCTCTGAGTATGCGCATGAAGGTCTTCTTGAACTGCTGGTTGGCCAGGGCGTAGCAGAAGGGGTTGATGGGGCTGTTGGCGTAGCAGAGGAAGTACGCGAACATGTACACGTGGGTGTTGGTGCACGTGCAGAAGCCCTCGGCGATGGCCAGGATGTGGTAGGGCGTCCAGCAGGCCACGAAGGCGCCCAGGATGATGGAGATGGTCCTCAGGGCCTTGTTGGCCCGGTTCTCCGACTTGGAGCGGTGGCGCTTCTCGCCCTCGCTCTTCTTCTTCTTCTTCTTCAGGCTCCGGAAGGACTTGACGATGCCCTTCCGCGAGTCCTTGAGGGAGCCCTTGACCGAGCTCTGGGCGTCGGACGCCACGGCCACCGAGCTGCCCTTCTCCTTCTCGATGAGCGAGGAGGACTCGGTCCTCGCCACGCTCGTCACCGTCTTGTTCGAGTTCACGTTGTGGGTGGTGATGAGCTGGTTGGCGGGCGGGCCCGCCGTGGACGCCCCCGCCCTCCCCGCCTCCCCGACGCCCGTCCCCCTGGGCCGCACCTGGGGCGTCGGGGGCACTGCCGCGGGGGCGCTGGCGTTGCTGGAGCCGTTGGCCGCCGACGCGATGTTGTTGTGGGCGTTGGGCGCCGGCGCCGCCGCTACGTTGTTGTCTGTCGCTCCGCCGAGCTGCTCCTCCTTCTTGGGACTGACGGGGCTGTTGTGCCTCTCCGTCCCGGCCAGGCTGGTGACGGCGGTGCAGGCGTGGATGATGGAGGTCACCAGGACGTTGGTGGAGTGGTCGGAGCCCTCGTCCTTGTCGCAGCACTCGTCGTCAGCGTCCGCCGACTCGTCCGCCTCCTCGATGCTCATCTCCAGGTCCTCCTCGTCCGAGCGCGACTGCATCCTGCTGATCTTGCGGTGTATGCTGTGGGGGGTGGTGAGCGTGGAGGTGATGGAGCGCACCGTGGGGGACGTGGGGCTGTGGAGGGTGGCCGCCCACACCGAGGAGGGCGGGTCCTCGACCACCGGGGACGGCAGGATGATGGAGGACTCGTCCATGAAGCGCAGGTCGCCCGTGTCCAGGCCCGTCAGCACGTCGTAGGCCATGGGCCCGTAGTTCAGCGAGGAGGGAGGCCTCGTGGTGCATATGCTGCTCACGCTCATGCTGTCGGCGAACATGGCCGGCGGGGCGATGACCCTCTCGTCCAGCATGTCCGTGGGCGTGGAGGCCGCCAGCGGGAGGATGGGCACGGTGCTGATGGGCCGGAGAGGCAGCGACGTCGGGTGCAGCGGCTGCACCGGCTTGCGCCGGGGCGAGGGCTCGTCGTTCGACTGGACGCTCAGGGTGTCGTCCGAGTGGCTGCTGTTGTCGTCGTCTTCGTCCTCGTCGTCGTCGTCCTTGGAGAGGTCGCCGGACATGCGCTTGGCCAGGGGCGTGGTGGCCGCCCCGAGGGTCACGTCCAGGAGGCCGGAGCCCTGCAGGCTGGACTCGTGGAGGGCCACGTCGGGCAGCGCGGGCATCTTCTTGGGCGAGTGGTGGTGGTGGTGGTCGGAGAAGGGCAGGGAGCGTGCCAGGGACACGGCCAGCGCCCCGATGCCTGTGTCGGAGGAGGAGCTCCCCTCCAGCGTGGTGGAGGTGTCCAGCACGCTCTGCTCTGGGATCTTGGGCAGGGTGTCCGTGGTGGGCGTCTTCCGGTGCTGCGGAGGCGGGTCGAGCCGCGGCACCGAGTTGTTGGGCAGGCCCGCCTTCCTGGGCATGGGCACCTGGCTGCTCTCCTCGTCCGACTCGAAGGCCGGGCTGCTCGACCGCTCCGACTTCTCCGGGGGTTCTCCGCGGCGCTCGGAGAAGCTCGTCGTCTCCGTCGTCTTCGAGGAGGTCTTTTGACTCGAGGAGGAGTCGCTGACGCCGGAGCCGCCCTGCGGCGCCTGCGTGGGGGGGTTGGTGACGGGCGGGGGGCCGGGCTGCGGCTTGTCCTGGCTGAGCAAGGTGCTCTGCGTCTTGCTGATGCCCAGGCCGGCCGTCCGACCCGCCATTCCCGCCATGCCCCCGGCGCTGAGCGCCACCAGCGTCTGCATCTTCCGGTGCTTGGCCTCCGACTTCTTCTGCATGTCGTAGGCGGTCTTGTATATGCCGGCGTAGAGGACGAAGAGGACGACGAGCGTGACCCAGTAGTAGGTGACGATGAGGGCCGTGTTGAAGACCGGGTCCCTCAGGAACTGCACGGCGCACTCGTTGGGCAGGAGCGAGCGGAAGCCGGTGAAGTGCTCCCACCCGAAGATGCTGATGAAGAAGAGCAGAGCGGGGATGATCCACACCATCGCCACCATCACCATGACCTTCGTGCGGGTCCTCCAGGCGCGGTACTTGGCCGCGATCCTGACGGAGCAGAACCTATCGATGGTGATGAGGAGGACCGTGTACTGGGAGACGAGGCAGACGGTGTAGTCCACGGAGAGCCACAGGTCGCACAGGATGGGCCCCAGCGTCCACTCGCCCATGAGCACGTACACCGTGTAGAACGGCATGGACACGGACCCGATGATCACGTCCGTCATCGCCAGGGAGGCGATGAAGTAGTTGGAGGGCTGGCGGATGGCTCGCTCGACGATGAACGAGAGGAGCACCAGCAGGTTGCCGCCCACCGTCAGGAGCATGCAGCACCCGAGACAGATGGCGATCAGCACCGTCTGCCAGAGCTCGAAGGGCGGCAGGATGGTGGTGCCGCCCTCCGGGGCCGTGGTGTTGGCCAGGGCGCACTCGAGGGAGGCGTTCCCCCAGCAGGTGGTGTTGTCCTCCCACAGGTCGGAGGAGGCGTTGAGATAGCTGATGGAGGGGTTGTTGAGTCTGGTGGGCCCGGCCTCCCAGGGGACGAGGAAGGGCAGCAGAGTGGTTCCCCTGCTGCCGACACCCAGGGTGTCCCCTAAGGGCGCCGTCATGTTGAACGCCGCCTCCCGGGCGCCATCGTCCGCGTCGCCTCCGAGTCGCTCACGCTGCTGTTTCCTGCAACAGAAGGAATCGGATTACTCCGGGGAGACAAGCCACACCTCACAGTGGGACAAACGCAGGCACAACCAACCGCCACATCCTAACACACACAACACATCAAGAACACACACAACTCAAGTGTTGAAAAACTCTAGAAGAAAATATATCATACAACCTATACTCACCGTTTAGATAGTTGAAACAGAAAACAGTTATGTTTACTACATCATTTTTAAGAATAAAAAATAACCAAGATTAGTTATATTCTTTCTAATTAATATAACTTTCATAAGTTTTTTTGGTATGCAAGTTGTGTAATGTTCTAACAACACACCTGTACTAAACCATGCCAGCCTAAGTCTAGGCCTGATTCAATTAGGCAAGGTTTGTCTTTCCTAGCCTAGTACTCCCAGCTAGGTTAGTCTAGGAAAGGTTGGTATTTACCATAACCTCAGTCTCTTGTCATGCTAGGCTGAGCGAACTAGGCTAGTCTTTCCCAAGATAGGGTAGTCTAGATTAGTTAAGGACAGGTTAAAGCTTTGAATAGTTTAGTTTGACCTGGTTGTCATAACTCTACCAAATTCGGTATATTCAACCTCACATTTTCCCTAGTCTTCAAACTCTCCTCCCAATGTGTTGTCACCTTGAGTCTGTAGTTTATAATTTAAATCCGTTGCCTTGTGGAGCAACTTAGAAAGTATAGAGTGAAAATATTCTAATGAGGCAGCCAAAGGAAAGTAAATAGTTACCATGTATAAAATTGGACGCTTTCCACGGGAGCATTTTAGAACGAGTATCGACATTATATATACAGCACATCTAGAGCGTTGGGATGCTCACCTCCTATAGAACAGAAGGCGAACACCATCCAGCGACATTTTCCTCTCCGGGGGAGGTAAAGTTATCACTGGGGTGGTGGTGGTGGTGTCGTCGGGGTCGTCACGGGGGTTGGGGGGGGAGGGGACGTTGGGGAGGGTGGTGGTGGTGGAGGAGGAGGAGGAGGAGGCATCATCTGGAGTCTGCCTCGCCGGACACCGCCCGTGTCCGACTCCCTGACCGCCGGCGGGATCTTGTCACGAAACTAACGCCATCGTCGGGTCAACTCGTGACAAATTGGAGGATGGATGTCGTCCGTTCGTCCCCCCCTCCCCTTCCTCCCTTACCCTCCAGAATCATCGTTCTCTCATATTCTCCCCAGAGGATTAGTTAGTTAGTTATGACGGAAATGAATGATTTAACGGCTTCATTTGAATAGTTATGACGGTTGTTAGTCATGGAGGATTATTAGGTCGTGAGAGCGTTCCACGGGGGGGGGGGAGATAGTTCGGAGGTAGCCACTGGTTTTAATAAAGTTGAAGCCAGGGCTGTATATATGAGTTAGAACACCAGGTAATATCCGGCAGTTGCGCCCGTGAAAATTACCTGTCGCCTGGAAGGCGGAGCCAATCAGCAGACAGACGGGACGGGAGGAGCAGCCAATCAGCAGACAGACTGGGGAGAGGGTTGGGGGGGAATAGAAGAGCCAGTCTACAGACAGACGAGACGGGAGGAGGAACCAATCAGCAGACAGACTGGATGAGAGGAGCCAGTCAGCAGACAGATAGGACGGGAGGAGGAGCCAATCAGCAGACAGACTGGACGAAAGGAGGAACCAGTCAGCAGACAGACAGGACGGGAGGAGCAGCCAATCAGCAGACGGACTGGGGAAAGGGTGGGAGAGGGAATAGAAGAGCCAGTCTACAGACAGACGAGACGGGAGGAGGAGCCAATCAGCAGACAGACTGGATGAGAGGAGCCAGTCAGCAGACAGATGGGACGGGAGGAGAATTCAATCAGCAGACAGACTGGACGGAAGAAGGAGCCAATCAGCAGACAGGCTGGGGATAGGGGGAGCCAGTCTACAGACAGACGAGACGGGAGGAGAAACCAATCAGCAGACAGAGTGGGCGGGAGGACCCAATCAGCAGACAGATGGGACGGGAGGAAGAGTCAATCAGCAGACAGATAGGACGGGAGGAAAAGCCAATCAGCAGACAGACTTGACGGGAGGAGGAACCAAGCAGCAGACAGAGTGGACGGGAGGAGGAAACAGTCAGCAGACAGACGGGACGGGAGGAGGAGCCAGTCAGCGGACAGACGGGACGGGAAGAGGAACCAGTCAGCAGACAGACGGGACAGAAGGAGCCAATCAGTAGACAGACGGGACGGGAGGAGGGGCTCCGGATTTTCTGTTATTTAAAGACTTTATTTTTTAGGTCCCTTTTCCTAGTTTCTTTAGTTTGTCTTCCCGCTTTTCTTAAAGATAGCACTCCATAGTCTACTTTGGTTATACTTTTAGCAAAATGCAGAAAAAATAGATTTGAGTTCCATTCTGTCCCTTTGAATTACCTTTTCGGATGTAGGTCATTACAGTGAACCAGTAGTTAGAGAGAGAGAGAGAGAGAGAGAGAGAGAGGACCAACTCAAATAGATAGACTCCGTATATATATATATATATATATATATATATATATATATATATATATATATATATATAAGAAACGCACTGGTTCTAACGCTCTAACAAGCTGAACACAATGACCTCACAAACGAAAAGAAAAAGAGGTTTAAAAAAAAAACGTATATATACACACACACAGACAGAGGCTCCTCCCCTAACGGGAGAGCAGAGAGCAAACACAGAGCCAAATTACCCTGCAGGCATGAAGCAACAGTAGAACAAGCACTCCACGGGGCGCGGCCCTCTCTCTCTCTCTCTCTCTCTCTCTCTCTCTCTCTCTCTCTGGCTGTTTGTGCAAGTGCTTTTCCTTCTCTGCTTGTCCAAGCGCTCTCTCACTTCCTGCTTGTACCAGCGCTCCTCCCTTCCTGCTTGTACAAGCGCTGTCTTCCTGCTTGCACAAATGCTCCCCTCCTGCTTGTAAAGGGGTTTCCTTCCTGCTTGTACAAGCGCTCCCACTCTGCTTGTACTCGGTACGATTCCCTCATTAAATAGATACGTTTTCTTATGTTCTGCATTCGCGAAAGAAGTTTTGGGAAGCTTTTGAGAGAAGTACTGAAGTGTGTGCATGACCGGAGGGGGCGCAGTTTTAGGATGCGCATGACAGTGGGAACGTATGAAATAAGCGTGACAGGAAGGTGCGCATGCCGGAGTAGTGCGCTTTATATGGGGGTGCTCATGACGAGTCTGTGACAGGAGGTGCGTATGACAGGAGTTACGCATAGCCAGGAGGTGCGCACGACAGCGTGCGCACATAACAGTAGGTGCGCGTCGCAGGAAAGGAATATTCATGGTATTAAACACGATGGAATTATATTATCTTTATCCCACTGGGTTTAGGTTTATATAGAAATGTATATGATTTGGATATTTCTTGATGTAAAATGTTTAAATAGATATTTATTACAAGTTTGTAAATATAGACGAAAATTATTCATATAAACAATCTTTATGAACGTAATACTTAAATTGCAAGTGGGTTCTGTAGTAGACAGGTTTCCCAAACCTTCGCACATTGGTTATATATGCCAACAGCTTCCATCAGCTTAATAAGCTCAGCACCTGTTGATGTTAGGTTACCTGATACAGTCGTTAGCATGAAGACCTTGTTACTAAAAGCGATCCTCTGTCGTCGCCTCTTACGCCGCCGCCGCCGCGGAATCCCATTGGCTCGTTTGAATTTGTGCGGGAGGCGCGGCATCATTCCTGAGAGCTCTGATTGGATGACGAAGTAGGAGACCTCACGATTCATTCCCGGAGGATCTGATTGGATGATCGAGTGGGCGACGTCATTGTCATTCCGGAGCTTTGATTGGATGGCCGGGGTAGGAGGCGACGTCATTATCTCTCGAGCCAATGTCCGTTCAAACAAGGGACGCAGTAATGGAAATTAAAGCGACGGAAGAATTGTTGCGCAGCGAAATTTAATAATACAATAGATTTGCATAGCATTCTGCCTTTCCGAGGGTGGGAGGGGGAGAGAGAGAGAGAGAGAGACCGGCCAACGCACGAGTCAACACTGAAAAATGAATAAAACAGGAGGGGAAGCAAATAAAACAGAGGAGTAAGTAAATACATTGGAAAATTGAAGCGGTTTACATTGAGAGCCGGACTGTTGTTGTGTTTCAGGTTTACGGAGAAATCTATACAATCTTTTTATTTTCTGTCTGTCTGTCTGTCTGTATATCTATCTGTGGTCAATATTTAAAATTTACGTAGAAATCTATGCTGTCATTTTACCATATATATATATATATATATATATATATATATGTATATATATATATATATATATATATACATATATATATATCTGTGTATATGTGTGTGTGTGTGTGTGTGTGTGTTAGATTCCAGCTGGAGGGAATTTTTGTGCATCGTATATAAGTGATCATCCTGTTTGGCAGTTGAGTAATAGTAATAGATAGATGGATAGATAGATAGATAGATAGATAGATAGATAGGTAGATAGATAGATAGGTAGGTAGATAGATAGATAGATAAGTATAATGTAATGTTGCGTGGTCGTGATTACTCTGGCTGAATTATCTTTAACTGGTAATAACTATTCAATCCAACAACATTTATTCATACGTGATTTCATTATAATTTGGGAGGAGAGTAAATATTCAGCATTGTAAATCAGGAAGGACTGTATCCAGCGTGGATGTAAATGTAAAACATGGTAAATCATTAACTGCTGTCGTTATTGAGGATGTAAGTGGAGAAAAATATCAATGATTTACTTTTGCCATTGTGCGTGCGGATGTAAAACGCTGTAAATGTTTATCTACTGTCTCTAGTTTAGGTGTAAATATGCATTTTACTGTGCCGGTCATGGCAATGGTAAAACATTGCCACAGTCAAGGCCATCGTAGGTGAAGGTGGGTATTAAAATTGACAGAAAAATAATATAGAAATTGATCAGGGCTTTGCAGGGATATTTAGACCTGAATCTTATATGTAGAAAGGTTTTATGAAGAGGTAAAGGTGAACGGAGGAAGAGAAGTCCATAGATTAGCCGTTCAAGGAAAAGACGAAGGAATCATAATGGTCAATCCTCGAGTGGCTGGTCCTCCACACAGAAACTTAGGGAAGCAGCATGCAGACGCGTGCCTCGGACAGTCCGAGCCTTGGTGGCATGGGGACATGCAGACAGCCCACGAACGCAGTGGCCACAATAATACCTTGTAGAATAGGTAGAAGGCAACAACATATGAGAGGGATAATTGGACAAAGGTGATGCCAGGAACATTTAACGAGACGGAAGGCGTTTGATACCACTCCAGCGCGATTGAAATCCTTGTAGATTTGAAGTAATTGATCACAAGAAAAAAAAAAAGTAGTCACAAGACGAATAGTTCTAGCACCTATACAACACTCCCAGCCTTTGGAATGTCGACTACATGGGGTTTTCCGGTATAAAGTGGAGGACATGGTTATGTCCAGCGTGTATGAGGATGAGAGTGCGGAGAAGAGAAAGTGGGTTGAGGGACGTAAAATGGAATCATCAGCATGAAGGAGAATAGGGTTGATTGTTGATGCGAGACGATCATTTATGGAGAGAAAGAGAGCGAGCGATGGGACAGAACCCTGGGGAACGCTGATACTGGTAGGATAAGACGGGTTGCTCCATCAACGCCTCGTTCAATGGAATGGGCAAAGATGGAACAGACAAAAGCGGAAAATTCAAAGAAAGAAAGTTTAATAAGAAAAGACTTATGCCACACCTTGTCGGATGCTCTGGAGACGTCGAGATTCCATCAAAACCATCAACTGCTGTTCCTAATGTGGATGCAAATATATAGCTGCAAACCATTAAGCAGTGTCGCTAGCGAGGGTTCAAAAGATTCGGACAGCATTGTAAATCAGATTAATGTAAGCTCTTCTCTTCGCAAATACGTTGATTTGTCAAGTGAGACTAAAGTCAACATTTACATATTGACTCTTACATATTCATTCTTACTTGACGCATTCACTGCACTCATTCCCCTTCTTAGCCGCCTTTGAAACACCTTTAGCCTTGGGCAATTCACTCGCTGAGCCTCCCCGTCTCTCTTCATTGCTCTCTCTCCTCTTACACTATCAATACTGGCGGGAATGGATGGGTTTGTTGTTTGAATTTCTCAAGAAGGCGCACAAGAGCGTTATTGACCGGTTAGTCTGGCAGTTCAGGGGTTGTATGGGTCGAGGTGAGGTGCCTGTGGACTGGCAGAGTGTACCATGCCGAACAAAAATGCCTGGGACACAAAGGCGAATGCTCGAATTACAGGTGAAAGTGTGTTGAATATAATTGGTGGGTTGTATAGGCGAGTGGTGGGGTGTGCAGGACAGTATGACCGTAGAGGGACACTGAGGCGTCAAGAGTGGTAGAGGAGGTGTGGACCTGGTGTCTGTTTTTGAGAGAATCTGTGCGAAAAACGTTTAAAGAAAGAGGTCTGGAGAAAGTGTGCCGACGGGCCCTGTGGAAGGTGCGATGAATTAGTGTAGTAAATTAAGAGTTTATTATTGCAAGCAGGAGTTTCTAACCCGGAGAGTAAGGCATTTTTTTTTTATGTTGAAGGCTCCAGTCACGGACAAAAGTCCACATCAAGGCCCGGCCCTAATTGAAATATAGAGAG
>JAYMFT010000037.1:971237-982532 GCA_038088735.1 Panulirus argus | reverse complement strand
CATACTCGCCTTTTCCCGCATTAGCGAGGTAGCGTTAATATATATATATATATATATATATATATATGTTTGTATGTATTATGCATCTATGTATACATGTGTGTACATGAGTGGATAGGCCTTTCTTCATCTGTTTCCTGGTGCTACCTTGCTGATGCAGGAAACAGTGATCAAGTACAATAAATAAATAAATAAAATGTATGTGTGTGTGTGTGTGTGTGTAATTGTTTCTCATGCTTGCATTTGCGAGGTAGCACATGAACAAAGAAGAAAGGCCTCATTTGCTCACATCAGTTCTCAAACTGTCATTGTGAAATGTGCTGAAATCATAGACCCCTGTCCACAACCAAGTTCCACAGACCTTTCATTGCTTTACCCTGGCTGCTTGAAATGCCTTGGTTCAGTCCACTGTGCACACCTTTCACCCTCCTGCATGTTCAAGCACTTTTCACTGCATCTTTCCATCTGCAATTTGGTCTCCCCATTTTTCTTGTCTTCTCCACTTCGGACACGTACATTCTCTTTGTCAACCTAACCTCACTCATGCTCTCCATATGTCCAAAACATTTCTTAGCTCTCTCAGCCATAGTCTTCTTATTACCACACCTATCTCATATTTTTTAATTGTATAATAGATCTACCTTCCTCACTTCATATAGTGTCCTCAAATGTGTTATTTCCAACACATGCTCCATTGTCAAACATAATCATCTATAGCCCATGCCTCACATCCATACAGCATTGCAACCTCTCTTTTCACACATTCCTCAATGTTCCCAGAACCTTCACCCACCCTATGACTACTCCACTTCTATGGTTCCATTTGCTGTCACGTCCACTCCCAGGTATTTAGTAAACCCTTCTCCCTCCAAGTTTTCACCATTCAGACTCGCATCCCAACTAACCTGTTTCTCTGCACTGTTAAATTTACTAACTTTACTTTTATTCCCATGTACTCACAACTTCCTCTTTTCATAGACACTCTTAACTCCTAGAAATGGACACAAACTTCAACAGTTTCTAGCTTGAATCTGCCACCAGTGCCATGTCATCAGCAAAAAAATAGCATGCACACACCCAGCCCCCCCCCCTCACTCCTTACAGATTGCATTTTGCCCTTCTCTCCAGGACCATTGCATTTACCTCCTTCACCCCCCTGTCCAAAAACAAATTAAACAGCCATAGGGAGATCACACACCCCTGCTGCTGACCCACCTTCATTTGGAACCGCTCACTCTCCTCTTTATCTACTTAAACGCAGGTCTTACTTTGTTAATAAAAACTCCTTGTTGTTTCTAATAGATTTCCTCCCACACTATATTCAAAAAACCTTCCACAAACTATCTCTTATCAGCCTTAGCATATACTTTCCCCAGATCCATAAATACTACATACAGATCCTTTTGTTTCCCTTTAAGTATTTTGCAGAAACATTCTTCAAGAGCAAAAACTTTATCCACACATCCTGAGGATGTACCACACCTGAAACCACATTGTTCCTCCCCAGCTTGATGCTCTGTGTATGCCACATCTCTCCCATACAACTTAACAGCTAAGTTTAAGAAACATATTTCTGTAAAAAAAAAATATATATATATATATTTAGCTTTTCTCAGTTATGAACAAGTTTATGCTGCACTAAAATACTCCTCTGAGATGTTTTTCAGCACTGTGTACATTCATATGGTTTCTCTCCTGTATGAATAACAGTCATTTGCTGCACTAAACTACTACTCTCAAAGGTCTATTTTGTACTCTGAACATTCCTGTGGCTTTCCTCCAGTATGAACAGATGTGTTTCACTAAATGACTCCTCCAAGAGAAGGGTTTTTGTTTTTGTGAACATTCATAAGGCTTCTCTCCTGTATGGATAGTCATGTGTGGCATTAAACTACTACAGAAGGCAAAAGCATTTCGACTTTGTGAACATTCACATGGTTTCTCTCCAGTATGAATAATCATGTGCTTCACTGAATTTATTCTCTGGAAGTATGTCCTGTGGCACAGTAAACATTCAAAAGGCTTCTCTCCTATATATATATATATATATATATTTTTTTAGCTTCTCTCAGTTATGAACAAGTATATGCTGCACTAAAATACTCCACTGAGAGGTTTTTCAGCACTGTGAACATTCATATGGTTTCTCTTCTCTATGAACAGTCATTTGCTGCAATAAACTACTACTCTCAAAGGTCTTTCTTGTACTCTGAACATTCATGTGGCTTTCCTCAAGTATGAACAGACATGTTTCACTAAATGACTCTTCCGAGAGAATTTTTATGGGCATTGTGAACATTCATAAGGCTTCTCTCCTGTATGGATAGTCATGTGCTGCATTAAAGTACGCCTGTAGACAAAAGCCTTTTGACGCAGTGAACATTCATATGGTTTCTCTCCAGTATGAATAATCATGTGCTTTACAAAATGTATTCTCTGGGAGTACATCCTGTGGTACAGTTAACATTCCAGTATATATATATATACATATATATATATATTTTTTAGCTTCTCTCAGTTATGAACAAGTATATGCTGCACTAAAATACTCCACTGAGAGATTTTTCAGCACTGTGAACATTAATATGGCTTCTCTCCTGTATGAAGTCATTTGCTGCCCAAGACTACTACTCTCAAAGATCTTTCTTGTATTCTGAACATTCCTGTGGCTTTCCTCCAGTAGGAACAGACATTTTTCACAAAATAAATGACTCATCTGAGAGATTTTGTGGCATTGTGAACACTCATAAAGCTTCTCTCCTGTATGGATAGTCATGTGCCGCATAAAACTACTAATATAGGCAAAGGTCTTTCGACACTGAACATTCATATGGTTTCTCTCCAGTATGAATAATCATGTGCTTCACTAAATGCATTCTCTGGGAGTACGTCCTGTGGCACAGTAAACATGCAAAAGGCTTCTCTCTTGTATATATATGGAAGCCTTGACATAGACCCTTTTTAGCACCAGGACTTTCATAGAAGCTGGTCTAGGAGTAAGTATATTTATTATTTTCTTCATATTCTTTTTTATCAGTACCCGTAATGTTCCTCCTCATTCTGATACTCCCTTGCTCTCAACGTGTGTGCGTGTGTGTCAGAGAGAGACTAAAAGCAATGTAAAAATCATGTAAGAGAAAGGTAGGGATGGAGAGAGGTAAAACTGCTATTACAGGACACCTTAAGGGGAATTTAATAAAATGCATACTTCTTATCACATTTATTCTACACACTGTTTCACAGGGCCGCCTGAGGTTCATGTTTGTGCTCCCACCATTCTGCAATCTTTACATATTTCATTATCTTCCTTCAATATTGTTTACAGCAGTAAATTGGGTTCTGTTGTTACAAGGATAATATATTGATAACATTTTGACTTTTATTTTGAGGAATTTTTCTCTTAATACTGAATGAATAAAATTGTAAAATGTTGCAGAATTAATGGCAGAAGAGCAGTAATCTCCCACGGCCCTGTGCTCAAGGAACACGCGTCTTCTCACATCATGGTCCAGCAAAATAAATTAATATTAACATTAGTTTCACTTGTATGCAAGGCAGTGGGTACACTATTGGCTTCCTAACCTTGGCAGTGATGAACCTCCAACAAGCCTCACAATAATCATCAGTGTAAGAGATCATTAACATCACGAGCAACATCAGCGCACCACGACAGTAAAAATCCTCTCAAAACAAGAACGTAACAACACCTCCCAGGTAGGGAGCTAGCTCACATATTTAAGTGTTGAAGTGGCTAAAATGCATTTGGTGTTTCAACTACATCTGTTGGAGTTCCAACAAAGTTAATAACTGTGGCTTATGATCTTATTTTAAAGCAGCCTCCACACTGGAATGATATCTCAGTTCCTCACATATACAAGCACCATGAGCTGACTGAAATGACATTACAAATGTTAATCATCTGCAAATGTAGGCAGTAATTGTAGCTGGCACACTTGTTACTGACATACCCTTATTTTTAATAACCTGACTGTTACTGGCAGTGCTAGTTTCAAGTATCACTATAATAGTAAGTTATCTGGAAAATACACTGAAGACATACTCCCTCTACAAAAAAGTAACCACAAAAGCAAAATATCCAATGCTTGAGATCTCCACTTTGGGAAATGAGATACCTCTGATACAGTACTAACACCAGTTTAATATAAAACTGGTGAGAAAGAACAAACATGAACTGTGAGTTATATAATTGGTGCTGACTGGCTCATATGTGCTCATGAATTAACTAGTAACCTTTGGGCGCTGATGTGCTGAGATAAGGGCATTGAAAATGCAGTAAAAGCTAAAACTTTACACACAGCTGATCATTAACAACAACCATCCCATGTAATCAAGGTCAATGCCTTAGTTTCATGAGGTGCAGCATTTGCTAAGATAATCAGACTGACTTTCCCTACAGAAATTTTACATACATTTTACAGCACCCACAATTCAAATGCATCACACTTTCTCCAGCCCTACATGATGAGTAGGGACTCAACTGAACAAAAGAGGCTGTGATATGTTCCCTACTGCAGAGGAAAGGCACTGGATATGCTGTGGCCAGGGCTCTCTATATGTAGCAAGTTCATGGGTGGTTTAAGATATGGCCATTGAGAATCCTGCACCTGGAAATGTCAAGTGTGAATGCACAGGAGTAATTTTTTTTAAGTCAGCAACAATGGCTGATATAATTGTGCAATCTTTTTCATAAATAAATAATCTCTTGGCTCATTGGTATGAACTATGAGAGTTCTTGGTTATCAAAGTAAAAAATTGGTTAATAGTTCTTTTTACTGCATAGTATACCAGTCTGGATCCCAGGATAGCACAGTGACTAGCTCTGAGCACACCACAGCCAGTGATGTCCAGCACTGTGGCTGGCCATCAGGTCCATAAACTGTATATGATGTACATGAACCACTACATCAGTGTCACCAGAGGAGCATCAGTTTTCATAAAATTAAAGGACCTAGACTGCAACAACTCAAACTTTTTCAATGATGAGAGCTACTTGGAAATGGGGGGTTTCCTATTTCTAATTTCATTATACGATATTTTCTAGAAAGTCATGGCTTTTGTGTTACAAATCCCTGGCCATTTAGATGAAAGCACAGCCTGTGTTGTTGTAATTATGAGAATCAAAGTAAATTGAGCACATAATGGGTAATACTTTTGCAAAAAAATAACTTTGAACTTAACATTACAGCATACTTGTAACTCAACAAAGAACAAATGAATCCCTCCCCCATCTTCACCTCCTCCCCTTACCAGATATTATATGAAGATACCACAGAACCTTCATGGTAACCTCCAACTAAGTACAGAAGGAGCTAAGCTCTGGAAAAAAATGACAATCTGACACTCATAATTCGTACTGCCCGGAATTACAACCTCACCAACTTCATAGCCTTATGCACCACAAGCAGTACATTTTTAAGTGATCAATGCTGTGACACAAAACCACATTCACTATTTGACCATTGCTCTCTGCTTTCCTGACTTATTATATATAACTCTGTATTTTCTTCTTCAAATAGCTGTTCAAAGTCATGATAATGACAACAGTTCCATTTACTCTGCCTTGTATCCCATTGTGCTATGGACACATATATAATGTAGAAAAGTACAAAAATTAACATAACAGCAGTTGTATAAATGGTAAACAGCTAACAAAGACAAAACAAGGATGTATTTAGAAGACTCAAGTCAACCAATACTCACAATGCAACAAATGAATGCACTCTTAACACTGGTTACTCAGCCCTTTTTCACACAATGGAAACCTAAATATTTCAAAAGTGAGACACTGTGTTTTCAGTACATTAGATTCCTTATTGAATCATAAGTCTGTTGACTGAATTTTGTGTTCTGAATACAGCCTAAAGTTACATTGTACTGAAGGCAAAGGACACAGGAGTACATAAATAAATAATTTAACCAAATCCTTACAGGATTGGTTAAAAATTACTTGAATTGAAATTGGGAAACAGATGTACATTTTGCATATGGCTTAGGCTGCAGCCATCCATGGGTTACTTAAATCAACACTGAATATGATAACACATGGGAATACTGTGGGTATACCTGGAGTACCAAGGGTTAACCTACACATGCTCCACCTCTCAAGATGATTTTAAACATCCAGCATAAGAAAAAGACTTTTAAAATGCATCAATATCAATACAATTATTTCATCTTTTTTTTTTTTTTCCTTTGTGTACTGAAGATTCTGTACTGTGATATAAAAGCGAGTCTTCTGGAAATATCAAACTAGTATGTAATTCATAAACTTTATACACAGAAGAATCTTACAAAATTTTTTGTTACTCTTGAGTTTTCCGTTTTTGTACTTCTCAATTTCATAGTGAGCACAAAATCTCCAATATACTACCAGGTGAAACCAATTCACTTGCTCTGGTAACCAAATTCAGCTGAAGACTTGAGATTTATTCTAAAAAACTGTGGTGGAGAAAGTGTAGGGTCCCAGGGTGGGGAGGTGGGGGGAGCAGGGGAATGGAGGGGTGCAGGGTTGGAAAACAGTATCATTTGGTAAGCACAAACACAGTTAACAGTACTGTGAAATTTAAAGTAGGAAGAGCTTCCAATAATAAACTGTGTGAGTATGAACCTAGTAAAGTTCTGATTATGCCTACAGCAATCTAGTCACTGGCATTAATTAGCCCTAAAGCAATCTATTGGTTTGATTCAGTCAGTACCAAATGCCCATCTTTTGTCAAAAATGAAAGATTATTTAAAACAGCTGAGGTAATACATATCACATGAGAAACCTGAGAGTGCAAATCTATTACTACCATGGCAATTTGCCATTAAAATTATCACCTTCCACATTTCCCTCTTACACTTCCTGGTACAACAGCTGAGATCCTTTACATTTTCTGATCACAAAGTGAAACTCTTCCTCAAGTAATCTAATCCAAAGTATTTCTTAAAGATCATACTTATGCACTGCTTTCTCAACCCTACACAACCCATAGTGACTAGTTTGACAGTGCGATTTGGCAAAGGGCCAACTCGCCAACCATGAATTTTGTGGCTAGGTAGAAGAAAATAGATGCCAAAGCCAGTTCTAGGTTTTGCTATGGTTTAAGATATATATTTAAATTTAAACTTTGCACTCGATCAAAGTGTAGACCTTAATTTCTATAGGTCTATAACAGTTGACTTTAACACCTATACAAATAATCACTAATGAGCAACATTTTAAACTTTCACAAGATGGTTCAGACTCTGTCCCTTACTGAGGCATGCAATTATCTTCCACCACATCACATATTTGAGACAGGGTTACAAGTCCCTGTATCATACAGAGAGATCACATTGAGCGTATCTGAAGTGTGTCTGTTGGTAAGGAGGGATAACATATTACTGGTATGGGTGGGCTAATTTTTGTATACATATGGCACCAATATTGGGTATGGGAGGCAAAAAATATTCACCATCCCTCTGTAAAGTAAGCAAAGGAAATGGGCAAGAAACTGAGTTAGGAAAGATATTAGAATTATTCAATATTAATTATAAAATTAAACAATGAAAATAAACCATATCAACAAAGAGTTAAGAAATCTGAAGTGAAAATATATAGATGGCATAAGAACCTTAGCTGCAGTTACCATAACATGGTACAAGTTGCTTTAATGTTATAAAATGTTTAAGACAACCCTATGAAGTGGACATACAAGAAATAAGGGCAGGAAAATAAAATAAAATATTAAGATAATATAAAATACAATAAAATAATAATTAATCTTATCTTAATGGGCAGTGTTGGCATACTAGGAATTATCTCCAGCCAGACCCCACTGTAGTCCAAAGCTTTGAGGACTTATAAATAACAAAATAATAACATTCACACATGAACAGTTAACTTAAAAACTGGAAAAAACTGGCAATCCTCCAAAACACTATCTGCAAATTGGCTGAGCCAAATCTGCTGTACAGCATTAAGGATACAGTTTACGACAAAAAAATGTGTCGTTTTACAGACATACGAGACAAACAAACAGACATAATGGGCACCCGTTTTGTTGTTTGTGGCCCGGTCTGGCTTAGACGTTCCTGATGTCTGGCAGTGGTGGTTTTCTTGGGTGGCCATCTATCATCATCACAACTCCACTTTACAGATAAATGGCAGCTATTCTACTGTTAGTAATCAGTCTAGAGGACTCTATAACTACTAACCTTTACAAATCAGGTATTTAATATAAATACATTTTGCATTATCTAACAACAATAAAAAAAGCATCAGGATTTTCAGGTAAGTAAAGATGCCATAAATCTTTATGGGAGCAGCAATGTTGGCTCACAAGAATGATGTACATTATCCTAACACTGGTCACTTGACCTTTTTAGACACAGTAATAGTATAAGAGCTCCTGGCAGTGGACAAACTATGCTGGTTGTTCAACTCTCACACTATTTACAAATATACATAGGCAACTGTACACACAGATACATGCTTCTTTTTTAGTTTGCACAGAATATTTTTGGTCCAATATTTGGTCCATTCACTTGGATTCATATAATCCATAAGTTCAACATTCTGAGCTCCAACTGTGGGCACTACATCCCTCAAACACAACACCTTGGGAATGCTCACACCACACACACACACACATTGTGTTACTCCGTAATGGAATGAGATCAAGACCTAACTTTTGTCTTTAAAAAAATTACAGTTTTCCCTAAAATCACACTGCTTTAAATATATCTAAAGATAAAGATTTTGGACATGAGGGGCGTTTACGTCTGTGTTTTTGCGGCCGTGCTAAACTTGGATAGCACAGCTGAGTAACTGTCTGTTTGGCTTCTGGAGAAAGCTGCTCTAGGGGCACATTCTGTGTTGCTTCAAGCTGGTCCATTGCAACCCATTCATCCGCAAGCCTGTGAAAAACACTTATATGGATCATTCATTATATGAATCATTTATTACTACTATACTATACTATTCTGTATTTAGAAAACAGCTCATGTTTGCAAGGATGACCCCAAAAAATTACAAGCATATTTGAAAGGCATCTCAATCCTGCTAAGTAATTAATGTTGCTTTAATTTGCATAACACTGATTGCAACCACACCTATGGGTGAGATGTGTCAAAAATTAATATAATGGCCAGTGCACTAAATCCTTATCAATTTAAGCCTGAACATAAAAACACTGATGGGACCAGTTTGAGCAAATTAGTTCTTCAGACTGATACAGAGGAGGCAAAGTTACCGACTTACACAGAGCTGATAATACATATTGGTATTTACGTGTCAACTACATATCACAATCAACAAACAAACCAAGGGATCAAAATTACCATGCTTAGCAATACAGTCTATGATGTCCGTAACTTTGCTCTCACAATGTTTCTTCGATGCAACACAGGTACTCTCTTTATGATAAAGGTGACATGTAGTTGTTACGTGTACAACCATTTTGTATTTGTTCTGTTTAAATCAATATCTCCTACTTCTTTTACACCATTACCAATATCTGGAGAATTACTTTAACTCAAACATCTCCCATCAGACTTGTTATGCTAAGGCTCAAATTGGTGAGGAATTACTAATGAGTTATATCACAAAAACATCCACTCTTGGCAATTTTCTGCGCATAATTTAAATATGGCCCCAACCAGTCACTCCTGCAAAGTCATACCAAAACAGCTTAATTGTATAGCAGGAAAACTGAAGCAACAAAAGGTAATAAATTAATGTTCTTAAATGTATGCAATATTTCTAGGGCAGAAGGCTATAATGACCCATTACTTTAAAGTACAATTAAAATTTGGTTCCAGTGGGTTGATTTACAATCTGGAACTGTTTCTGAAACCCAAGACTTCTCTCAACAGATTTCATATTACTATATGACAAAATTATTTAACAAATGTTTTGGATGTCACTGTTGGGTCCACAGCATTTGAAGATGTGGAATGGTTTGCAACCAAAATATTTGTCTAAGATTCTCTCTGTACCACCATGCTTTGAATGTGGGAAGAGCCATTTGTCATAAGAAACACAGGAAGAAAAAAAAATACCTCTCCTAGGAAAGTGCTTCAAAGGAAAAATGAAAGGGCTGCCCTTTATTTACATGATTTCTTTGGCTAAATCTAAGTGATTTGCCACATATTTTTTTTTCAATACCAATATAATCCTTCTCAGTTTTGTTTCCTATTTCTCGCAAGGGGCAAATCACTTGCCCTAACTTTTGTTACGACTTTCCTTCTTAATATTTTTTTTCATTTCTCATCTTCACTTTAATTCATCTTGTATGGCTATATATCATTTTGAAATGTTAAATGAATTGGTACACCTAGCAATTTTGCAGTTTTAACATCAATGGTCTAAAGATGCTCCATTACCAACTAACAAGTGTGAAAATATCTTGGGTCAGAAAGTTCTTGTAAGCTTTGACATTATCCTGTCAATAAACCTTAGCTTACAGTACTCGTTAACCTATCTATCTATCTATACCTACGATGTTCATTCCCTTCGAGAACTCCCTTAAGGGGGTGGCCTATGGCACAAGAGTTTCCATAACTGGCAAACTCCAGTGCTGCTTCTTAGCCTTTAAAGCCTCACCCTTAACTGGCCATTGGCATAGGACAACTCTAGTGCACTGTTTCCCGAGGCTCTACTAATCGTTAATGTATTAACAACTTTGCCTCTTCAATCTCCTTTGTCAAATTAGGATGTCATTTGATGGAAAAGTGAATGGATATATAGAGAGTCCAGTTGTAAAGTGCAAAGGCATTAATGCATCACAATCTTGTATATTACAGTGAACAACCCACTTCCTGACATGGATATTCTATTCTGTATGAAGGAAGAGCATTTTCATATGTTGTCTAAAGACAAAGCACCAGGCACTATCTGGACCAAGCTTTTTATCAAACCTGGAACACAAAAGTCACCTTCCAAGCAATTTCCAAACGTGTAAGGTAGTGAGTCTACCCTTAAGGAACTGGGTATTCCTGCCTCTGCTAGCCTAAAGGGCTGCAGATGAAGACATCATCTCTGGAAAATTCATTCCTACCCCATGGACCTCTATGGTGAAGTGGTTAGAATTACTGACTGTCCTGGATGCATGGGTTGCCTGGGATCAAACCTTCATAGGTTCGAATGTTGGTCGTGGCAGCTGGTCCATAGTCCACACAGCTGTTCATCCTCCCCTAGGGGTTGGTCAATTAAAAGGGTACATAGCACAGGCTAGTGTGTGTGTGTGTGTGTGTGTGTGTGTGTGTGTGTGTGTGTGTGTGTGTGTGTGTGGGTGTGTGTGTGTGTGTGTG
>JAYMFT010000037.1:950993-971137 GCA_038088735.1 Panulirus argus | reverse complement strand
ATAATAATAATAATAATAATAATAATAATAATAATAATAATAATAATAATAATAATAATAAAAACAATAATAATAATGATGATGATAATGATGATGATGATGATGATGATGATAGTAATAATAATAATAGATTAGTATACAGGAATGCAGTATTAAACATAATAATGAGGGCTACCTGGTTTAGGACAAGTTCCAAGGGGTCACTGCTTACCTCGGCAGAGAAACCCTCGACCAGGATGGCCACCAGCAGGTTGAAAAGCATATAGTTGCCAAAGGTCATGAGGGCCACAAAGTAGAGTGATGCCCAATGGCTTGTCTTTTCCATCCCATTGAAGAGCACCACGTTCCAGTCTTCCTGTGTCAAGATCTGTGGTGGTGGTGGTATTATTGGTGGTGACAGTGGTGGGGATGGTACTGGTAATGATGGGTGTGTTAATGATTGTGTTCCTGTTTATGTGCATATGGTGGATACAGTGGTAATGAAAAGGTATGGGTAGGATATGGGTAAGAAGATATGGTGGCAGTCGTTCTGTTAGAGAAGCAAGACAGGAGGAAAATGTATGTGGGTTAATGAGGTGGCGAAAAGAGTAACATTGGACTAGTAAGCATAATGGGATGATGGAAAGGTCACTGTCCACAGAAGTGATAGGTGTGTTGTAAGTGGTGGAAAGGAAAATATTTACATATGTAATGGGTAAGTTGAAAGCAGATTGTTGTCAGAAGTATTAACACAACAGAAATAGCATTGAAGGAGAAGGAATGGCAGAGACTATAAATGTACGAGACAACATTGGACAATGTATGTTGGAAAACATCGTACATAATGGGCATGCTGGAAGATCATGGTGGAGACTGATGGGATAAAGGTTGTAAAAAAGTATTTATCAAAATATAAAATAACTAATTACGATGGCCTCTGGATTGACTATAATTCTAATGATAAAAAGAGAAGCCTTGATCTTTAGTATGAAATTAAATCTTATATGGAATCAGACTATTATACACAAGGTTTTATCAAATGATGAAGTCTGAAGAAATTATATCAGCACCCTAATCTTATGTAGTCATAAACTAATGAATACTGCTGTCAAAGAAAAGCTATTGCACAAGATAAATATAATGTGGACTGTTAAACAATACTTCCACCACTCAAATTACCACCTTTGATGAAAGTCATATAAGTATATATACAACTAGTTAATTCAATTTTGCAAACACACCTTACAGGGAAAGGGACTAGTTATGGACTAAACACTGTTATATACATAAAAGAAATATATCACTATGACAACCAACACAGTCTACCTACCACAGACTATAGGTATGTAAAGTTGTACTTATCTGCCACAGGTACTAAAGGCCAACAACACAAATTACTGTGTTTCTTGCATCATATGCACTAAAAATATTACCTACTTTGATATAAAATTGAAAACTACTAAGCTCTATTACCATGAAGATGAATGTTTTCATGAGATGATTATCTAAATCCTTGAAGACTGTGATTAAAAGACTTCTATAAGTATCGCTATCATTGAAGAGACAAAGTGTAGCTGATCTTATGTGCTGTTGGTTACAACACAAAAATAAAAAATTACCCACATAATGAAGAATTACCCATAACTCACCTGGAACACTGTCACTGTGGCCCACAGGAAGTTGTTAAAGTGCATTCTTGTGCAGAGACACCCAGACTCAGGGTCGAGGATCTCCTGGCACGTACAATCGCCACTGCCATCCGCTCTAATGCAAAACTTTCCACCAAACAGAAACATGCCTAGCACACTGAAAAGTAACAACGGACATGGACAATGCTGAACACAAGGTGAATGGGTGAGGATGGTGGGATGACCAAGAGTAACTTGGTCTAACCCACATACAGGCAGAGATGACCCAGGCTGATCACACACAGAGGTTACTGGCTGATTGCATACAGGCAGAGGTGACCAAGACTGGTCAAAGATAGGCAGAAATAACCCAGGCTGGCCAGATAGAAAGAGGTGACCCAGGCTGACCACAGATCAAGGTTAATCATACATAGGCAAATATGACTCAGTTGACCATACACTGGAAAAAAGTTCTTGAGCAAACCATATATAGGCAGGAATAACCTAGGATGACCACATAAAGGCAAAGATTATTCAAGCTAATCACTCATAGGTAGGGGTGATTCCCGGTGAACAAACATAAGCACAAGGGACTCAGGCTTAGCACATATAGATAGGAGTGATCAAGGCTAACCAAACACAGACATATGTGACAGGCTGAACACACACAGGCAGAAGAAACTTAAACTGTGTAAAAATGAAATATGTGACTCAGGGAGATCACACATAGGACGACATGACTCAGGCTATCAAAACATGGGTAAACAGGACTTTCGGCCACATAAATATTCATGTGACTTATACTGACCATTCACAGACAGATTATCTTCACTTCTATGAGACAGATACAGCTCAAGTTGGCCACACACAGACAGGTAACCCAGGTTTACTTCACATGGACAAAGGTGTCTCAGGCTAACAACAGAGACGAGGGTGATCAATGCTGACCTCACACAGAGAAAATCAATTAAGGCTGACCACACTCAGATGGAGGTAACTCATTATGACCACAAACAGCTGGATTAAAGTGACCTGGGATACCAATAAATATATGAAAAAACTTTTTATGGATAAATGAATATACTGTATGTGCATATAAATAAGCGTAGTACAAGTGGTCAAAAACAAAAAAAAAATCTATTTAAGTGACTGCATAGGGATGATTATTCCTGAAGAATCTAGTTCCATTTCCTTTCCAATTTCTGGAACATAATTTATGTTAATTTCAAAGTGCTTTCTTCAAGCAGTACATCAACTGGTCTTAGTCACCCAAACACTAATTTTTCTCTTTTCTATTCCCTTTATAACCATTCACTTTGAACTGCCATTCAGTGGCTTACTACACAAAGCATTTACAAACTCCATATTGTTATTCATAGACTTTCTATCCTTTCTGTAAATGTTTTGTTTGTCCAACTTTTTACCTTACACTTTCTAGTTACTTAACATGTACTTTTCTTCCTATTTATATTTCCCAGGGCAACCCTTATTCCTCATAACCTCTCAGCTCCTTAGAGTAAGCAAAAAATGCCTGTTTCACTAGCATATCTCCTAAAGATGTATAATTCTTTGGCAAATATTTCAAGGATCATTGTTAAATCTTCAAAACATAGGTAATTAGACAGTCAAGAAGTGAGTGTTGGGAGAATTTTCTGCAACCTCAGCCCTGTTGTGCTTGAGAGGGTCCTAAAGAGGTAAAAACAACCAGGAGTAAATAAACAGCAAGTTGTTAGTATGCTATGAAATGTTGGAAAAAGTATATGGAATTTCTTTACCATCATAAATGAATCAAAAAAATCTTAAAATCCTTAAACAGCCAAAATCAGTTCATGTTCCCTTAGGAAACTGTGGACAACATTAGATGCTGTTCTAACTTTTCCTGCCTCTGTTTGAATATCCACCTAACTTATCATAACCACTCCTGTGCTAAAGAGGTGCAGGAAAGAATTATGCTTTCCTTAGTACTCCCACAGCCCACAAGCAACACAATAAGTGCACAGCCAACCACTAGGAGGTCGTGCATAAATGGTGACATTGCAAAAGATACATAGTTTGTTGGATGACCTAAGGTTATTAGGAGGGATACTAATGTATCAGTTATTTAGGAGAGTGAAGAAGAAAATCATGAGAATTGTGAAGAAATCAGGGACTTAGGAAGTTAATTTAGGGGGATTATGTAAGAAGGAGGGAGAGGTGTCAGAGTCCCAAGTGAACTCATGCTTAAAGAAGAAATTATCTAAAAAATTGTGCCTATATTCTCTTTATGTAAACCTGGAGTAATGGAAAACTTGGTAACATATAATAGGTAAAGGGATAAAACATTTCCAAAGTAATAATCACCTCCAATAAGCATGCTAATCCTTTGATCTCCCACTTTTATGCAGCATGAAAGGTGTAATATTTCTATCTACTTTCATGTTATTCATCATCAATGCTGTGCCTGTCTATAAAATCAGAGTATGTAAGAAATAAGTGTATGTATGAAGAAAGAGTAAAGTTTTTAAATAATCCTTCAATATGCTCCCCACACTTGCCAACCAAAATGCCCCAGTAACTTTTAGTGTGAAATGTGTACTATTTCTAATTATATTCAAATTATTTATCAACAACACTGTGCCTATGTATCAAATCAAAGTACAGCAAGAAAAGCTCAACAGAGAAAAAGAAGCAATTTCTACATATTCCTTTCTCATCATTATCTGTCAAACACCATCACACATCTTACTGGTGCTTACTCAATAAAAGACCATGCAAACACTTAGGTCATTATATCATTTTCTGTATATTTTCAGTTACTTGTGAAAACTAATGTTGTTCCATAAGGGAAACCAAATATCTTTTTTATTTCTGGGGACTCTGAGATGGAATTTCTGGACCATGCCTACCATTTAAGGGTTAATCATATATGTGTGGGTATTTCAGTGTTTCATATAGATCAAACAATGATAGCCCTTCATTTTAAATGATATAAAATAAGACTGTTCTGATAAGTGTCTTCAACTCATATTAGTTTCATTTCATCTATACAAGATAAGGTTTTCCTACATGATGTACACCTGGAAATCAAGCTGAACCTTAAATTTTTTCCCATTTCTGTACTACACATATACAATACATATTAACATCATTATCATTATGATTATCATAACTATACAACCCCACAAAGATTCCTCAGAGCTATATTTCAAGAAGCCCTTATCCAAGGTCTCCTGCAGCTTCAAGGTTGTGGTATAATCAGTAGCAAGAACAGGATGGACTTCTTTCAACAAAATGATTTTCCAATGAGAAAGTAATCTCTTTTATCAACAGCCAATGTTAGAGCCTTGTCAAACGTGACGCTTACTTGCAGTGTAGCCTCATGGAGGCAGAGTCTGGTAACACCTATACATATATATATATTTTCCCAGGGGGCGGGGTGGTATCAGGAGTGGATGGGGGCGAGCAAGTCTAAATATGTACATGTGTGTATGTGTATGTATGTATATATGTATATGTTGATATGTATATATATATATATGTATGGTGCATATGTGTGCATGTATGTATATATGTGTGTATGTGGGGGGATGGGTTTTTTTTCTTCGTCTGTTTCCTAGCACTACCTCGCTGACGCGGGAAACAGCGATCAAGTATAATAAAAAAATAAAAAAATAACATACATACATATGGGTATGTTTGAAAGAACAGTAGTTCCAACAATATTAAGTGGTTGTAAGGCATGGGCTACAGATAGAGTTGTACACAGGAGGGCAGATGTGATGGAAATGAAATGTTTGAGGACAATATGTGGTGTGAGGTAGTTTGATCGTGTAAGTAATGAAAGGGTGAGAGATATTTGTGGGGGGGGGGATAGTGTGGTTGAGAGAGCAGAAGAGGGTGTGTTGTAATGGTTTGGACATATGGAACGAATGAGTAAGGAAAGGTTGACAAAGAGAATATATGTTTCTGAGGTGGAGGGAACAAGGAGAAGTGGGAGACCAAATTGGAGGTGGAAGGATGCAGTGAAAGGGATTTTGAGCATTTGGGACCTGAACATGCTGGAGAGTGAAAGGCGTGCACAGAATAGAGTGAAATGGAACAATGTGGTATACCAGGGTTGATGAGCTGTCAATGTGAAGCGTCTGGGGTAAACGATAGAAAGGTCTGTGGGGCCTGAATGTGGATAGGGAGCTGTGGTTTCAGTGCAGTACACATGACAGCCAGAGACTGAGTGTGAGCAAATGTGGCCATTTTGTCTGTCTCCTGGCGCTACCTCGCTGGCGCAGGGGGTGGCGATGCTATTTCCTTTGGGGCAGGGTGGCACCAGGAATGGATGGGGGCGAGCAAGTGTGAATATGTACTTGTGTATATGTGTAGTTGCATGTGTATGTATATGTATGTATATATGTATATGTTGGCATATATATGTATGTACTGTGCATATATATGCATGTATGTATATATGTGTGTGTAGGTGAATGGGTCTCTCTTGGTCTCTTTCCTGGCGCTACCTCATGCGGGAAATAACAATCAAGTATAATAAATATAGATGAATGTATGTATATGTACATGTATGTGCGTATATATATATATATATATATATATTTTTTTTTTTTCCATGCATATTCACTATTTCCTGCGTTGGCGAGGTAGCGTAAGTTTATGTGTCTCTTCATCTGTTTCCTGTCGCTATCTCGCTAACGCGTTGAATGGCGATTAAGTATGAAAAAGAAATATGTACTAGTGAAAGTTTGCCGTATATATTGATTGGTATTTTATATTCATTAAGATTTCATACTTATATTTGAGACCATTAAAAAGCTTATGTAATGAATAGTGTTGGAAATTTAAACTGAGAGAAAAAGAAAACATGTACATGGCATTGCTGGAATTAATTAGGGCTCCTTGAGCCTATATAAAGATACTAGATTTGGGAAAACACACAGACACACACACACACACACACACACACAGAGAGAGAGAGAGAGAGAGAGAGAGAGAGACTTTAGTCAATGGCCAAAAGTCCTCATCAGGCTGGACCATAATTCAAATAGAGAGAGAATTATGAAGTGAAAAAAGTAAAGACGAAAAAGTGTATACGAATTTTGGAGGAAGTGAATTAGGTAGAAATAGTAGTTGGGAATGTTAGGTAGGAGGAATAAGTAGTAGTCAGTGGGAACATTAGGTAGGAGCCTCTGCAAACACTGCACTGGATTTTCCCCCTGTCAGTGGCCTGTAAAGGGTGAAACATGAAAGGCTGAGATGTGACACTGGAGTTCAGTAGTTATGGAAACTCTGTTGCCATGGCCACCCCCTTGAGGGAGCTCCAGAAGGGAACAGCTGTCAAAGATATAGAGAGAGATAAATAACCTGTCTTAAGTTGTGCCTGGACATAGTTAATGGAAAGACATGAGAAGGTAGAGAGTTCCGCAGCTTTGATGTGTATGGAAAGAAGCAGTTATCAAAATGATCCACCCTTGAGTTGCCAATGGCCACACAGTAATCACATGACATAGCAGCTTTCTGAGTATTGCATGGTCTAGCTAGTGGTGGGGGCACAGAAGCAGCCAGCCCTTGGGAGCGAAAACCAAAGTAATACATATAGAAGAGGAAAAGTGAACCAACACTATGGTATATGGCAAGAGGGTCAAGTTTGGAAGATATCCTGGGACAGTTTATAAGTTGGACCACTGTCAGTTCAACTCTGTCATGTAAGGATGCAGAGCTAGAACCACCCCAGATGTGAGAGTAGTATTGCATATGAGGACACTTCAGTCCTTTGTATAAATGGAACAACTATTCAGAAGAAATGAAGTTTCGACATGTATACAGGACACCCAGTTTCTTAGAAGCAGACCTAGCAATTCCCGTAATGCGGTTTTTAAGAAAGAGTGGATGTTACAGTAATACCAAGTATGTTCATTGAGTTAAGAGGTTGAACTACAGAACTGTCAAAGGAGAGACGAGAGTTGTGAGAAGTTTTTGATAGGGAGATGAGTAGAAACTGGGTCTTGGAGGCATTAAACTTGAACTAGATTTCATCTACCCTACTGAGATATTCTATTCTCGTCTTGAATTCATTAAGGAAGCTGTGTCAAGATGAGATGCAGATCAAGTGAGAGAAGGAGGAGCCGAGTTGAAGGTTATGGATGAATGCAGTGTAGAGTCATCAGCATATGAGTGCATTTGATTATTTGTGGAGGAGAGGAATCATTGAAAAAAAAAGAAAAAGTGTGGTAGACAGGACAGAACCTTGAGGCACACCACTGATTGATAAAAATGGGGAGGCTGATCCATCAGCATCCTCAATGATAGGTTGGCTGGAGAGGAAGCTAAATATGAAGGAGCAAAGTGAGGGAGGTAAGCCAAAAGAGGGGAGGTTAGAGATGAGACCCTGTTGCCACACCCTGTCAAATGCTTTGGATATGTCGAGGGCAACTACATGTGGCTCCCCAAAATCTCTCAGGGATAATGACCAGATATTAGTAAGATGGGAAAGAATATCACCAGTGGATCTCGCTTTACAGAAGCCATACTGGTGATCAGAGAGAAGACTGTGATTTTTGAGGTGTTTAAGGATATGGGAGTTGAAGAGGGATTCAAAGACTTTGTAAATGGTAGATGTTAAAACAATAGGATGATAGCTAGAGGGGTCAGAACAATCACCCTTCTTAGGGATGGGATATATCAGTACATGCTTCCAAAGGGGAAGGAAAAGATTTGGTTTTTAAACAGAAACAGAACAGACGAGCAAGAACAGGTACAAGTTCAGAGGTGCACTCTTTCATTATACGTGGATGGATGCTATCAGGACCATAAGCCTTGTTTGTGTCCAAAGAGAGTAGCACTTTTCGGACAGTTCAAAAAGAGTTTATGGGGAAGGTCATAGTATTAGTAAGAGGCACAAAGGGGTGAAGGAGTGATAGTGTTGTCCAGGATGGAGTTAGAGGAGAAACAGGAACCAAAGAGAGTTGCTTTGTCTGCTGCAGAGACAACTGTAGTAACGTCAGAACTGGATAGTGAAGGAAAGGTAGAGCGACAGAAGTTCATAGAGATGACCAAAGCTAAAGACCAGAAAAGCCCATCAGCGAATGACGAGGAGGGGTTATCGCAATATCCTTTGAATAAATGAATGCTTTGCTTCATGGATAACATGCTTGCAATGATTACAGGCAGTGATAAAAGCTGAATGGGAACCAGAGGAAGGAGGGTTTTTCCAAGTCCAATATGCCTGATCCCTTTCCTGAATGGCTTTATAACAGGAACAGTTGAACTATAGATTGTTTGAAGAAGTTAACTTGGAGGAAGAGGGGATAAGTGCTTCCATTCCTGCAAAAACAACCTCTGATATGTATTTTGTGGAGACAAAGCTTCACCACATAAGAGAAAGTGATTCACTTAAGGAAGGTCAGAAAAGAAGTTATGTAAGTTACTCCATTCAGCTTTGTTGAAGTGCCAGTATTTATGCTCAGAAGGAGCTGCTGGAGGGGGAGGTACTGTTAGAATAGATTCATTTATGAGAGTATGATTAGATCAGCCAATTGGGGGTGGGAATGTGTACTTACAGCAGGATGGACTAGAGGTGAAAAACAGATGCAGAATATTAGGGGAGTGATCACAGCGGTCAGGAATATGGGTAGGGTGGGAGATAATTTGCTCTGAGTCATTGAGAATGGAGAAAGTGAGGGCTTTAATCCCTCCACCAACCCTATTGGAGGAATTCAACCGTTCCCTATGATGAGCGTTGAAATTTCTGAGGTAGAGGATCTCAGCTTGCGGATGAGAGTATGTCACAGTCTCTTGGTAGGAGTTTAGATAGTTGCAGAGAGATGTAAAATTTGTAGAATTATGAAAGCCTCAAGATTTGCCAAGTTCAGAGCATTTTATGCTTATGAATATTAATTTTACAGTGAGTTAGTGAAGGATAAGGAAGAGAAAGCAGTGCACAGGGTTACAATGTATGGAATAAATAAATCCACCTCTGGATTTATGAATTGTTTTTATGTTACATGCACTTTGTTTCCTTGCGGTTTAGAGGATTATCTTTTTTTGAGCTGTCTTATTTGCAGTGTCCTGACCATAATTAGGTTGCATTTTGGTAAATTGCCATAAAACAGTGTAAAGAAAATGATGACTTTTAAGATTAAACAAAGTAAAGTGGGTAGGGTTTGCTGGAATCAGGCGGGTTGAAGTAAGGGTAGTAAATATACTGTCAGTTTCCCCTTACCAATGTATATTTTCAAATTGATTAAATAGAATTCATTATAATTGAATTAAGATTAGTTGGGAGATCAAAGTGAAGAGTGCATTTATGACGACATTTAAGGAGTGAAAAAATTATACCAAGTCTCTTGGACTTAGTGCTGCATCTGAGGGTTAAGTTTGACTTTGTCCTAGAGGTAGAACTTCTACATGTACCCATGAGTAATGTATTGTACCTTGTGTCTGTTTTCACCCTTGTTTGAAGATCTTTGTAGCCATGTTTCACATATAAAAGAATAGTTATTTTAGAGCTTTCTGTTAGTTATGTAGAACTGATTGCAACACTCAGATTTTAAAGGAAATTACTTGGTATTTTGAATTATTTTTGTGTATTGTAGTGGTAATCTGCAAAGAAATATGAAGTGTAGAAAATATTGATATCTCAAAAAGAAAAAGCTCAAAGAATAACAGATTTAATTGATATTCAAAAAGGAATCCATTAGGAGGGTATGTGTGACCTGTATGAGAATTACAAATGCATGAAAGAAGTTAACAGTGGCTTTTCAGTATTTTCTTGCTGTATAACTCATCAGGCAGATGATTGTGTGTGTGTATGATTATTGGCCACTTTCTGTGCCTAAGAATTCATAGAGGTGTATGTGAATTGTTCTTTAAAAAAATAAATGAAATTGCTAGTCGACAAAATGTTTAATTGACAAACACCGAAGCTGCTGCTTTTGAACCTTCATCAGATGTTCCCCAAGTGACTGTTGTTAAAGGGTTATTGGCTGAAGTGATTTGGGGGTTTCAGAGGCAGTTGGGCTTAATGCCAGTCATGATAATCAAGTACAGAGGTCATTTGCCTTCTGTGGTATCATCATCCTTGATTTCGAGCATCCATGTTCAAGATAATGGATACCATTTAACCAACCATGGTGTGCAGGTTTGAATTATTTTTTTTCCCCAAGTACTTGTGTGTGTGTGTGTGTGTGTGTGTGTGAATAGCCAAGCAGCTGTCAATCTTATAAACTCAAGTACAGGCTGTAAACCAAACCCAAACACCTGTCTCTATCTTACATGAAATGTTTTGTACTATATTTATATCATATTCTGTAATGAACACAAATAGCAGGGAAACAAGAATTCTACGGCTGCATTCCCTACGTGTTGCAGAAGGCAGTTATGAAGTTTTGACCCCTCCCGTTCTTGTATTTCAATCTCCAGAAGATGGAAGAGAAGGAGCTAAACGGGAAGTGCTCATCCTCCTGGAAGACTCAAGCTGGGGTGTCTGAATGTGTATGGATGTAACCAAGATGAGAAGAAAGGGGAGAGAAAGGTAGTATGTCAGAGGAAAAGAACCTATACGTTCTGCTGTGAGTGAAACAAAGCTCAAGATAAAGAGGATGAATGGATTGGAATTTCTTAATAGTAAAGTCAGGGGTTGGTGTGTGTGTGTAGAAACTAAGGAAAGAGTAACAAAACTGTTAAAGCAGAAGTTGTGGGAGTGTGTGAAAGAGTGTAAGGAATTGAGCTCCAGACTGATGTGGGTAAAAATGGAAGTGGATTGTGAGAGATGGTTGAGTAGTGCTTTTGCGCGTGGCCATGAGAAGAAAGATTATGAAAGGTAGGAGTGAGTGTGTCAGCAGTTTTTATGCAATAGAAGGGATGTTAGTGATCGATGATTTTAATGTGAAGATGAGTAATATAGCAGTTGAGGGTATGATTGAGGGGGCATGGGATGTTCAGTAAGTTGAGTGAAAATGGTGAATGTCTTATGGGGTTATGTGCTGAAAAAGGGCTTGTGTTTGGGAATACCTGGTTTAAAAAGAGGGGTCATACACTAGTAGTACACATTAATGGTTGGATGTCTGATCGTTACCTGGAGGAGGTGAGAGGCAGCTGGTGGAATGTCCGATCATTACCTGATGGAGGTGAGGGTGAAGATCTGAAGAGGTTTTCATAAAAGGAAATTATTTGGGTGAGATGAAAGTGATGAAAGTAAGTGAGCTTGGAAAAGGGACTTAAGTGAAGAAGTACCAGGAGAGATTGAGTGTAAAAGGGTAAAATGTGATAGTAAGCAAAGCTGTCGGAGTGGTGAGGAATGGGATGTATTTAGGGAGGCATTGCTAGCATATGAGAGAGAAGTGTGTGGCATGTGTAAGGTGGAAGGTGGACAAGTGAGAAATGGTAGTGGGAAGTGGGATGAAATTAAGTTGGTTCTGAAAGAGAAAAGAGATGTAATTGGGCAGTACTTAAGGGAAGGATGCAAGTGATTGGAAGATGTATGAAGGAAGGCAGTAGGAGGTCAAGAAGGTGCAGCGGTTGAAAAAGAAGGCAAATGAGAGTTTGGGTGAGGGAATACCAATATGCTTCAGGAAGAATAAGATGTTTTGGTTAGAGGTTAATAGTATGAGAAAAACAAGAGAACAAATAGGAAAATTAGTGAAGGGTGTAAATGGAGAAGTAGCATCAGGTAGTGATGAGATGAGGAGATGGAGTGAGTACTTTAAAGGATGGTTGACTGTGCTTGATGATAGGGTGGTAGATGTAGTGTGATTGGTTTAGGGTGGTATGCAAGTTAGTGAAGGGTGTAAATGGAGAAGTAGCATCAGGTAGTGATGAGATGAGGAGATGGAGTGAGTATTTTAAAGGATGGTTTACTGTGCTTGATGATCGGGTGGTAGATGTAGTGTGATTGGTTTAGGATGGTATGCAAAGTGAGAGAGTCTTGGAAAGTAGTTTGGTCAAAAGAGAAGAGTTGGTGAAAGACTTGTTTTAGATGAAATATGTTAAGGCAGCTGGAGTAGGTGGTATTACAATCAAATTTTCTTAGAAAAGGGATGGCTTTGTTGGGGATTTGGTTAATAAGATTTCCATTGTTTGAGTGGATCATGGTAAGGTGTCTGAGGATTGGCAGAATGCATTTATAGTGCCATTGTTAAAGGCAAGAAGAACAAAGACGAGTGTTCAAACCACATATTTTAAAGTTTGTTGAGTGTTCCTGGAAATAACATCCTACTGACACAACAAGCATGGAAAATTTTGTATAGTATCACTGAAATGCAAAGGTGCCATATACACAAAAACAGAGAACACCTCCTTAAACATATTGGGACTACACTCTTCAACACCTTGCCCTCTGCCATCAGAAACAGCATGGGATGTTTGGTTGAGAAGTTCAAGAGTGCACTGGACTTGTACTTACAAAGTGTACTAGACTTGCTAGGCTGTGGAGGCCATGTGGGCCTAAGGGCTGTGGCTTCCAAGAGCTTGGTTGACCAAAGACCCAATCGAGCAACCTGAGTCCAGCCTGGGCTGTGGGAATAAAGAGCCCTGATGACTCCACAAGGTATAGTTAAGTTGTATGGGAGAGTAATAATTGAGTTGGTGAAGGCTTTTGCAGAGCATCAGACTGGGAAGGAACATTGTGGTTTCAGAGGTGGTAGAGGATGTGTGGATCAGGTGTTTGCTTTAAAAGATGTATTTTAGAAATACTTAGAGAAAGAGAAGGATTTATATGTGGCATTTACAGACCTGGAGAAAGCACAAGATAGGGTTCATAAGGGTACCTTGTGGAAGGTCTTACAAATATATGGTATGGGTGGGAAGCAGTTAGAAGCTGTGAGAAGTTTTTATCATCGGTGTAAGGTTTGTGTTCAAGTAGAAAAAGAGGAGAGTTAGTGGTTCCAGGTGTAGGTCGTTTTGCAGCAGGAAAATGTAATTTCACCCTATCTGTTTAAATTTGTGTAAAGATGAGGTGGTGAGGGAGATAAATGCATGTCTTGGAGAAAGGGGTGAGGATGCAGTCTGTAGAGGATGAGGGGACCTGGGAAGTGAGTTAGCTGTTGTTTGTTGATGACACAGCATTGGTGGCAGATTTTAATGAAAAACTGCAGCAGTTGGTACCTGAGTTTGGGAGAGTGTGTGAAAGGAGGCTGTTGAGTGTAAATGTGAATAAAAGCAAAGTTATTAGGTGTAGGAGGATAGAGGGACTGGTTAGTTGGGATGTACATTTGAACAGAGAAAATTTGGAGAAAATGAAGTGTTTTAGATACCTGGGAGTGGATATGGCAGCAAATGGAACCGTGGAAGTGAAAGTATATCATAGGGTGGGTGATGGGGCAAAGGTTCTGGGAGCATTGAAGAATGTGTAGAAAGAGAGGATGTTATCTGGAAGGGCTAAAATGGGTAGATTTGAAGGCATAGTAGTCCCATTTGTATTATATGGATGTGTGGCGTGGACTATAGATGAGGTGCAGAGGAGGGTGGATGTGTTGGAAATGAAATGTTTGCAGACAATATGTGGTGTGAAGTGTTTGATCGAGTAAATAGTTAAAGGGTAAGAGAGGTGTGGTAACAAAAAGAGTGTGGTTGAGAGGGCTGAGGAGGCTGTGCTGAAATGGTTTGGACACATGTAGGGAATGAGTGAGGAGAGGTTGACAATGAGGATATATTTTTCTGAATCGGAGGGTACAAGGACAAGGGAATGACCAAACTGGAGATGGAAGTATAGGGGGTGGGGGAGATTTTCATTGATGTGGGCCTAAACATGCAAGAGGGTGAAAAGATATATATGGAATAAAGTGAATGAGAATGATTTTATGTACAGGGGTCGACATGCTGTCAGTGGATTAAACTAGGGCATTTAAAAGGCTAGGAAGCAATGGAAAGGTTTGTATGGCCTGGTTATGGATATGGGGCTGTGGTTTCAGTAAATTGCCCATGAGAGCTTGAGAATGGATGTGGGTGAATGCGACCTTTCATCGTCTGTTCCTGGAGCTACATCACTAATGCAGAAAACAAGTGAATAAGTTTGAAAAGGAAAAAATATTCTTCTTGAGGACTCTATATTGCTGAATAGAAAAGTAAGTCCATCTTCCCCATTTAAATTAGATGAAACCCAGGCATACATCCATATATACCAGAAGTGCACATTGTATGCCATCAAAATTATCAGATCTGTGTTCAGGTGGACTGGAAAGACAATGATGTAAAGCATTTGAAGATTCATAGCTCATCAAAGAAAAACTTAATTGTTTTGCCCACCTGTTCTCAGATCAGTTTTCCAACCACTGAAATACATTGTGAATAACAAAATACTTAAGTACACTGAAAACATTTTTACCGGTGAAATAAAAGAACATATTATCTGAATAATAAGAGAACGAAGAAACAAGCAATATAGTTCTTAACTTGCCAAGGGAGAAATGTAAGAAATTTGTGGTAGGAGTGTACTGGGAAGATATCTTATGAATGTGGTGAAAGCAGGGTGATGACCACTTAAAATCAGCTGAAAAATATACCAAAATTACAGTGTATACTATTCAGTATGTCTAAGATGTATTTGAATAATATTTTAAAGATTGATATAAGATAAGAAAAGTTTTGTAACCAAAGAAAGAACTGTTTTGCCATTGTGCTCTTCCTTGGTCTGTCTTCCAGACTGAAGTATGTTTTAGTACTGGAAAAAAAAAATAAAGCTTAATGTTTTAGGTAGGGCAACATTATGATAATGATAATAATGATGATGATGATGATGATGGTGATGATGATATTGAGGAAGTTGTGAGTAAATAATATGAATTAAAGCAAGGCTATTAGATGTAACTGGGCAGAGGGACAGGTTAGTTGGGTTGTGAGTTTGAATGTAGGAGGTTTGGAAGAGGTGAAATGTTTAAGATACCTGGGAGTGTACAAGGCAGTGAATAGAACCATGGAAGTAGAAGTAAGTCTGAAGGTGAGTGAGGGGGGCAAATGTTCCTGGAGACTGAAGAATATGTGTAAAAAGAGATCATTATCTGGCAGGGCAAAAATGGGTATGTTTAAAGGGAAAGTAGTTCCACCCATGCTATATGGTTATAAGGTAAGGTATATATGAGGATGTGCAGAGGAGGGTGAATGTGTTAGAGGTGAAGGACAGAATGTGGTTTGAGATGGTCTGATTGAGTACGTAATAAATGGGTAAGAGAGAGTTTTGGTACTAAAAAGAGTGTGGTTGAGGGAGGTAAAGAAGGTGTGCTTTAATGGTTTGGACATAGGGAGAGAATGAGTGAAGAGAGGTTGACAAAGAGGATATATGTTTCAGAAGTGGATGAGACAAGGAGAAGGAAGAGACAAAATTAAGGATTAAGTGAAAAAAAGATAGATGTTGATTGGTCAGAGCCGGAACATGCAGCAGGTTGAAAGATGTGCATGGGATAAAGTGAGTTGGAACAATGTGGTATACAGAGGGTGTCTTGCTGTCAGTAGACTGAATTGGGTCTGAATTGGGTTATGTGAAGCAGCTGATGGAAACCATTGAAAGATCTAGGGTGCTGTTTTGGATAGGGGGCTGTGGTTTTGGTGCATTACACATTATAGTAAGAGAGTGGATGAGTGAATGCAGCTTTTCTTTGTCTGTTCCTGGCACTACCTTGCTGATGTGGGAAACAGCAAACAAATATAGAAAAGAAAAATAATGAAAATGATATTGATGAAAATAAAAATAATATAATGATAATAGTAATAATGACAGCATTGATAATGACATTGATGTAAAGGAATCTGAAGGAATTCAAACAGCAACAAACCACTTGGTCCTATCAAAGCAGTTTGTGATAGTGGAAGATGTCAGAAAGTTGCAGATCAGTATGGGAAATGTTGTAAGGTGTACATATAATTCAAAGAGAGTAACTTGCTGATTTTCAATTTAAGTAAACGATTTAGTATACAGAGGGTGACTTGTTGTCAGTAGCCTGAAGTGGGTCATGTGAAGCAGCTGACAGAAACCACTGTAAGTTCTGGGGGGCTTGACTGAGAATAGAGGCCATGGTTTTGGTGCACAGAACATGATAGTTAGAGAATGGATTTGAGTGAATGCAGCTTTTCTGTGTTTGTTCCTGGTACTACCTTGCTAATGCGGGAAATGGTGAATAAGTATTAGAAAGAGAAAAATGATAATAATGAAAATGATAATGATGATGAAAGTAATTGTACTTTAAATGATAATGATGATGAAAGTAATTGTACTTTAATATTCGCTGCATGTCGTAAAAGGCAAGTAAAGGGGAAGGGAGAGGGGGCATCTCTCCCTTATATTTCATTTTCTAAAAGAGGCAACAGAAAGAATGAGTCAAGTTGGGAGTGATCATCCTCCTTGAAGGCTCAGGCTTGGGTGTCTAAATGTCAGTGGATGTACCCAAGATGAGAATAGAAGAGAGAAACCTGGATATTCTGGCTCAGAGTGAAACAAAGCTTAAGGGTAAAAGGAAAGAATGGTTTGGAAATATCATGGAAGTAAAGTTAGGGGTTGTTTAGATGACAAGAATCAAGGAAGGAGTAGCACTGCTCCTGATGCAGGAGTTATGGAAATGTGAGACAGAGTATAATTAAGTAAATCATAGACTGATGTGGGTAAAGTTGAGATTGGATTGAGAGAGAGATGGGTGAATATTGGTGCTTATGCTGCAGGTCATGAGAAGAAAAATCATGAGAGACAGGTGTTTTGGGTGCAGCTGAGTGACTGTGACAGCAGTTTTGATGTAAAAGAATGAGTATTAGTGATGGGTGATTTAAATGCAAAGGTAAGTAATTTTGAAGTTGAAAGTATAATTCGTTTGCATGGGATATTCAGTGTTATGAATGGAAATGGTGAACAGCTTGTGGAGCTGTGTGCTGAAAAAGGACTGTTGATTGGGAATACTTGGTTTAAAGAGAGGAATCTACACAGCTATGTATATGTATGTGAGTAGGAGAGATGGCTAACCGGCGTTATTAGATTCATATTAATTGATAGGGGTGTAAAAGAGGGACTTTTGGATGTAAATATGCTGAGAGGGGCAGCTGGTGGGATGACTTATCACTATCTTGTGGAGGTGAAGTTGAAGATTTGTAGTATTTCAAAGAAGAGGAAACTGTCGAGAAGAGAGTGGTGAAATAAAGTGAGCTTGAAAAGGAGACTTGTGTGAGGAAATAATTGGAGAGATTGAGTGTAGAATGGCCAAAGGTGAGAGCAAATGAAGTGAGGGAAGTTGGTGAGGAATGGGAGGTATTAAAGGAAGCAGTGGTGGCATGTGCAAGAGATGCATGTGACATGCAAAAGGTGGGAGGTGGGAACATTAGAAGGGGTATTGAGTGGTGGGATGAAGAAGCAAAGTTGCTAGCAAAAGAGAAAAGAGAGGTGTTTGGATGGTACCTACAAGGAAGGAGTGCAAATGATTAGGTGTATAAGAGAAAGCAGCAGGAGGTCAAGAGGAAGGTGCAGGGGTTGAGAAAGAGGCAAATGATTGTTGGTGTGAGAGAGTATCATTTAACTTTAGAAAGAGTTAGATGTTTTGGAAGGGGGTAAATATTGTGCGAAAGATGAGAGAACAAACGGAACTTTAGGGAGAGTAAGATGTTTTGAAAGGAGGTAAATATTGTGCGAAAGACGAGAGAACAAATGGGAACATAAGTGATGGTGGCAAAAGGGAAGTGATAACAGGTAGTGATGGAGTGAGGTGGAGATGGAGTGAGTATTTTGAAGGACTGTTAAATGTGTTTGATGATAGAGTGGCAGATGTAGGGTATTTTGGTCTGGGTGGTATGTGAAGTAGGAGAGGCATAGAGAGTGGTTTAGTGAAGAGAGAAGAGGTGTTGAAAGCAGTTGATGATGAGATCTGGCAATGCAGCTGGAGCGGATGGTATTGCAGTTGAATTTATTATGTAAGGGAGTGACTGTGTTGTTGATTGCTTGGTAAGGATATTCAGAGTGTGTATGGATCATTGTGAAGTGCCTGAGGATTGGCTTAATGCATGTATAGTGCCATTCCATAAGGTAAAGGAGATAAAAGTTAGTGTTCAAACTACAGAGTCATAAGTTTGATGAAAATACCTGGTAAAATGCTTGAGAGGGTGAAGAATGTGCAGAGTATCAGATTGGGGAGGAGCAGTGAGGTTTCAGAAGTGGCAGAGGATGTGTTGATCAGACATTTGCTTTGAAGAATGCTTGTGAAAAATACTTAGAAAAACAGAAAAACAGATGGATATGCATGTGGCATTTATGGATCTGTAGGAGGCATATGATAGAGCTGATAGATATGCTTTGTGGAAGGTCTTAAGAATAAATTATGAGGGAGGTAAGCTGCTGTAAGCAATGAAAAGTTTTTATCAAGGGTATAAGGCATGAGTGCAAGTAGGAAGAGAGAAGAGTGAGTGGTTTCTTTTGAAGGTCCAACTGTGGCAGGGTTGTGTGATGTCACCGTTGTTGTTTAATTTTTTTATGGATGGAGAGGGTGAGGGAGATAAATGCAATAGTTTTGGAGACAGGCACAAGTATACAGTGTGTTGGTGATAAGAAGGCCTGGGAAGTGAGTCAGTTGTTGTTCTTTGATGATACTGGTGGCTGATTCGAGTGAGAAACTGCAAAGGCTGGTGAATGAGTTTGGAAGTGTGTATAAGGAGAAAGTTGAGAGTAAATATGAATAAAAGCAGGGTTATTTTGTTCAGCAGGGTTGAGGAACACATTAGTTGGGATGTACTTTTAAATGGATAAATTTTGGAGGAAGTGAAGTATTTTCGATATCTGGGAGTGGACTTGGCAGTGCATGGAACTATGGAAGCGGAATTCAGTCATAGGTTGGGGGAGGAGGCGAAGGTTCTGGGAGTAATGAAGAATGTGTGGAAAGAGAGAACATAATCTTGGAGAGCAAAAATAGGTATGTTTGAAGGAATACTAGTTTTAACAATATGGTTGTGAGGCATGGGCTATAGAGATGGGTTTGTGGAGGAGGGTGGATATATTGGAAATGAAATGTTTGAGGATAATACGTGGTTTGAGGTGGTTTGATCGAGTAAGTAATGTAAGGGCCAGAGAGATGTATGGTAATGAAAAGAATGTGGTGGGAAAAGAGAAGAAGGTGTGTTGAAATGGTTTGAATGTGTGGAATGAATGAATGTGTGTTGAAATGGTTTGAATGTGTGGAATGAATGAATGAGGAAAGGTTGACAAGGAGGATATATGTGTCAGAAGTGGAGGGAACAAGAAGTGGCAGACCAAATTGGAGATGGAAGGATGGAGTGAAAATGATTCTGAATGATTGGGTCCTGAACATGTAGGAGGGTGAAAAGTCTGCATGGAATAGTGTGAATTGGAACGATGTGGTATACTGGTGTCGACGTGCTGTTAATGGACTGAACCAGGGCATGTGAAACATGAGGGGTAAACCATGGAAAGGTGTGTGGCCCCACAGACCTTTCCATGGTTTACCCCAGACATTTCACGTGCCCTGGTTCAGTCCATTGACAGCATGTCAAACCCAGCATACCACATCGTTCCATTTCACTCTATTCCATGCACGCCTTTCACCCTCCTGCATGTTCAGGCCCCGACCGCTCAAA
>JAYMFT010000037.1:919598-929603 GCA_038088735.1 Panulirus argus | reverse complement strand
ATATATATATATATATATATATATATATATATATATGATTCTCACATACACCTTAACATGTAAATGCATCATGTTGCTAAGCAAATGCACTCTATAAAGAAACTGACATCCACACATACATAGGACAGCCTGGATCCAGCCCGAGCTGTGAGGGTGACGACTGCTATATGTATAATGTACATATGCCTCACAAATACGCACTTCCACAATCTAGTTTCTACTTTGTCGTAAATAAATGGCCATAAGGTCTTCCCTCCAACGCTCCCACCCAGTATGTTAATACCCTGTACATTAATATCTGCAGAGTTTTGATTAAACATTCTTTTAAAGATATCTTTACTTCACACTTCCCTTGATACGCTTAATGTAAAACTAATTATATAATACATCACGTACAGACAGTCTATGCACAATAAAAAAAACTGCCTCGTTTCCTTTTCTTTATTTTTATATTCATAGTTTCATCAATTCGCGTCGCAATAAAGACCAGAGACACTTTTTTTTTTTTTTGCCATCAAGAATCGACAACACAATAATCACTGGTCGGTAGAAAATGGGCGCTCCCCAAATGGCAACACAGCGGCGCGCGCGGCAACCCAAGTAAAACCTCTCTTGATTTTTATTGAATTACGACATGAGCTGAACCCGGACAAATTTTACATTATTATGCCGAGCGGGATGGGTTTCTACTGAAACTACTTCTGCAGTGTGATTGTACTACTTTATGTGCGTAAAGGAATCGATACGAGTGAGAGTAGTTACTAAATGTATAAAATATGTGTTGGCTTGACCCACGCGTCATGAGATGTAACGTTTGTCCGTTACACTTTTTAGCGGACTGACGCATTGTAACGTTCGTCGCTACTGGGATCCTAGAAGGCAACAAATGAAGAGCTTTACCATTACGTATAGTTCCGTGGAATGAACAGTAATTAAGAGACATATCATTAATTACCCATACATTTCATATCTACACCACTGAACATATTTTTCGGAATACTTTTTTTATGTGGTTTTTACTACTTCTTTTTATACCAATAACTTTATCTCCTTTTGCTTCCATCACACTTCATTTTCCCCGTTCTGATAACAAGAGAACGGCTTGATTCCTATCAACAACTATGTGATCATCTCTTTCGTTTATATTCCCTGACCACACTATTCGTATACATCATATTTTTATCATTCACAGATATAACTTGAATCTATAGATTCCTTATATTGCCATATCTCCTGAGAACATTTCGTAGAACACATGTTATTCTGTGTACTGTTCTTCATCACTCCTTTTGCTTTATATCTTTCTCTTTCACCCCATCAGTTTTCCCATCTATCTATCTCTCACAGCAATTCCATTCCCCTCCGACCACTGGCCATGACCTCTCCCCATTCCCCCCCCCCCCGTCCCATTCCACCACCACCTCTCCCACAGGTTCGACCGGCGTGCGTCGCCCGGTTCGGACACAGCCGACTATTGGCTCTCACAAATAGAGCAAACACAGTCCGGGGCGGGCAAATCTGGTTAAATAATGAGACGCCAACAAAGTGGAAAAGAAACAGTCAGATTGGCAGGGGAAACAACGCCTAGATTACGGCCAGATGAATATGTGTTTTATTGTATCCTCCCTCATCCCTGTGGGTGTGGGAGGTTGGGGGGGGGGGGTGAAAAACACCTAGGTTGGATTTTTCCTTATTGCCTTCATTAGAATCAGGGAGGCGGTGGTTTTAGGAAATGTTACAACCGGTAAATATGTATGGATAGATGAACCACGATTTTCATTTGTTACAGTGTATTGTAATCATTCCTCGATGAGATAGTTTTGGAAGGTGTGATTTTGAAAAGTTATATGACCATATCGAGGATTTGGCCCGTTTCGGTATGGATACACCGAAATCTTCGGTGTGTCAGGAAGCCAAATGACGTTATAGAGTCACACTTGCTCTCATTGGCCGGTGAATCTATTTATTTACATTTCGCCGTCCAATCAATCTACGCAGACAACACGAATTCGTGGTCGCGGCGTCATTCGGGACGTTACGTTATCACTGTGGGAAACGACTTACGAAGAGATATAACGAATCCTTCAAATCTCTCTCTCGTTGATTCGAATCACTACCACGTCTCTCAAGCACAGCGGCACGACCCTTGAGCATAATCACGGCAGTACGACCCCCTGGGATTGAACGACTCGACTGATGACCCAACCAACCGTCACTAGTCAGGTTTTTAAGAGGTGGTCCCACCGTCACACCTAAGTTTCGTACCGTCGTGCGTCACCATCTGGACCAACCAGCGAGTCGCAAGAGTATAATTAAGTGAATCATCTTGTCTAAGGAGATGAAATCAGTGATTTTGTGTACCTGGTGCTGTTTGTCTAGTGTGAATATATATACAGGATGTGACAACGGTCGTCGCTGAAGGAATCACTGTGATGACACAAACGCTTATAATGATTCGGTATACGAAAACCCTTACACACGATTCACTGTGGCTATGTAATTTGTTGGGTGAATATACGTACGTTCACCAAAGAGCAAAATCTATATATTTGGCAGAGTAGATCAGCCGGTCGCGTTTAAATACGGCAAATGAAATACGGATTTGAATCTACCTAGAGTTCTGATATCACTTGGGGTGAGGGGCGGGGGGTGGGTTGGGAATTCATCCTAAATGAATCTATTACTGAGGTAAATTTTGACACATCTGAAGAACAACTGAGTGTTGCGAACGTGGGGATGGGGAGTGGTAGGGAGGGGGGGGGGATAATCGGGGTTAGACCCTGGACCACGACGGTATGACCCCTGGGGGGGGGAGGGGTGGATGAGGTGTGACCTTTGACGTGACTCCTCGAGGGCTGGGTGAAGGCACCGCTCTGGCCTGGTCAGTTGATCACTTGCCCTGGCCTGAGCCTAAACGTTGTCTGAGGTGACTTGGTGAAGGAGGGAGGGGACGATGGGGCCGGTAGTGACGTGGTAGACGTGGGATGTGGTACTGAGGGAGGGGACGGGAGTCGGGGGTAGGTCTAGGCTGTGCCCGGTCTCCGCCGCCAATTCGTCTGTAATTGAATTAGTATCGTTTATATTCCGGGGGGCCAGAGACGTGCAGTGATGGGGGAGGGGCGTTTCTCGTGCTGGGGGAGGACTGTGTGGTGGGGGAAGGGAAGAGGAGGGAAGGGTGGAACCGTGTGGGGAGCCAAGGGAGGGTGGAAAGTGTGGGTAGGTTAGGTTAGGGGAGAGAGATTCGGGGGTGGGGGGTAACGAGGGGAGATGGACATCTCTGGGGAAGCAGATGAAGAGACTCGTGTTATCTGGGGGTGACAGTGAACTCAAAAGGTCAACTGCTGTGTTACAGTGAGTTGAGTAACCGTTACAGCAGTGTTACAGTGGGTGAAGTGAACGTTACGTAGTGTTACAGGGAAGAGAACGTTATATAAGCGTTACACTGGGTAAAGTGAACGTTAAATGTGTTACTTTGGCGTGACGTGAACGATACGTGTGTTACAGCGTGTGAAGGGAACTCTACATCAGTGTTACAATAGCTAAGGGGAAATCTGACCTGTACATTTTCGTGTTTGACCCGCTGCCGTCCATAATCTTCGCTGAGTTGATATTTTTCCTCATCCCTTCTCCCAGTGTTGTGCTCAGAACACCGTCCGGCAACACGCCGAACACAAGGGGTGTTTTTCATACAGACGCCCGTTTATTCAAAGTGTTACGGTGAACCACGTCAGGCAAGGGGCACTAGACGCAAAGTACCTCCCAGCTTTTCATTATTTCCAGTTTTATCTGTCCACCTTTCATGGGAAACGCTGTGGGGCTCTACGTCCACTGAGGCAGGTCAGGTCGGTGAAGGGGTACAATGAAACAGTGTAACTCTTAACGTATTTCAGCCTATAATACTTTTTTTGTTTTTTTTTTGCTTTTTCCTGGAAAAATCTTAAAGTCACTATGACAACTTCCAGACTGTAATATATTCCTATGAAACTTTCCCGACACATCCTAAAACATCCACCCGTTCTCATCCTAAAATCTTTCCTGCCTACACTTTCGTCATACGTCTACTTAGCTCTTTTTCTACTTGTTACTTTTATATCTCTTTTAGATAGCTTGCTTAATGTATATCTTTCATTTTATTCTTTAGACTATTTCAATGTATACTTTCACCTCCCCGTCTGTAAGATGTAATTATAACCGTTGTTAAGCTACGGACCTAACTAGCTAATGTGGGTCTATAGCGGTCATTTCCGTGCTAAACTTAGTTCATGTTATCCCCGACATGTCGAGGGCATGTGCTGCTCCCTGGCAGTTTGTAGCAATAAGTTCTTCAATGAAATAAATTTGCTCAACTATACAATGGTCGAGACATTCTTGCCCGAACTTAAAAGGTACATGTCTAACGATGTTTCAGTCTTCCCTTACCTTCATTACACTCCCTCACACCATTTTCTAGTCGTATTTCTCTCTCTACCCTCAATAGCAACAGGATACAAAGTAACAATTACCAACACAAAATCCTAAATAAAAACAAAAAGAACTGGGGAAAAAAATCAGTTCATAGAAATGTCCAAAAAAGGCTCTGGACAGCCAAGAATCTATTTAGATACTTACCATAAGGCTCCCTTGGTATGTGGAACTCTGGTGGAAACGTGAATTAGAGCGTGAAACTTTCATTTTAAGGTATGTCCATAACACTGCTGTAACAGCCGGTAAGTGTAATATCGTTACTGTGTAACACGAACTGGAGAAGTGTTTGGTGTAAGAGTGTGACCTCATGAGTTTCCATTGTGACCGACTGTGTGTGTCCGAAGCAAATATGTCCAGTAAATAGTTGTAGACAGAAATGGATTTTAACTTTAAACTCTAACCTAGAATCCTCAAAATAGTCACTCCTGCGTATTATGAATCAAGGTGTTACATCATACTAGATTTCATTTGGGCATAATCAGGTTTTAGCTTACTAACTAATGTGAATAAAAATCTATACCAACATTGGCTTCATATATTTAAAATAACAGGATGACAATGTACAGCAGCACTTGAGCAAAGTACTCTCCTCTGCACGGTCAAGTAAGCACATTCTCAAGCAAATAAATTGTGATTTATATTTGAAACAAATATGTAACGCATGTCTCTCATTTTTACCATAAATAATACCAGTTTGACTGCACATATAAACACAGAGCAAAAGATAACTTTGGATTGGAGCTGTTGCCAGCGTAAGGTGACCCAAGTACAACACTTTCGGCGCGCTCGGCAACAACTGGTGTTGCCATATGAGGGTCACAGAGACTAGCGACTGCCGGCCTTAGTTAACCACGACACAACTCTACCAGTTGGAGTTGGAGTTAACAGTGGTACACCAGCTGTTGTTAATAGTATATCTTACCAACGTTAAGTGTAGGTAACGATAGGGCTGTCAGCCGTGGGTAAAAAGCAACATAGCCGCCAGCCACATGTAGCAACATACTACTGCCAGTTGTGTGTAGCTACGTAACACTACCAGACGTATGGAGCAACGTAATGCTGCCAGCTGTGTCGCTACATAGCACTGCCAGACGTATGAAGCAACATATGCTGCCTGTCGCACAGAGCAGCATAATGCTGCCACCCGTATGTAGTAGCGACACAACGCTGCCAGTCGCATGTAGCAAAATAAAGTCGCTGCCGTAAGCAGGAACACAGCGCTGCCAGCACCATGTGGCAAACACAACGCTGCCAGGCGTATGGAGAACATTTAAAAGCACTGAATGACACCGCACAGCACAGCCATGTTACACCCTACCTCCCATCACTGCTGAGAACAGTTCTTGACTGGTCACACCAGAGCCATTTTAACACACACATACCCCACACTCAAAATTCCTGATGAAATTAGTTTAACAGTAACATCTTAATATCAAATCATACAGGATGAAATGCCATTAAATCCGCAAAATGAAGAAAGCAACATTTGAATGCTTGTGTAATAGTTATTTGAAACAAATCGTGTACAAGAATTTCGACATCCGAGAGCAACAGCTTATCTGGACAGTTCATCAACCGACTCTGGTGTCATTTACAAAAACCCTCACGTCACCTACACATTCTCATGTCGTTCGCTACATTCACACTGTCATAGCCCTGCTCATCATCACAACCACTCACTAGTCTGTACCAAGTCGCCTACCGTCTGTCTTCTTTTGTCTCGAAGCCTCTTCACACCAGTCAGTCCTTCAACTCAGGCAAGTCCCAGATGTATAAACTCCTTGACGGCAGAAACCAATCGGAAGCCTCCTACTCGTAAGCACCCTATCATCAACAGTGTCCTAGCACGTGGGTTATCTCACCTGGTCCTCAATAATGTCCTAGCAGGTGGGTTAGCACACCTGGTCATCAACAGCCCTAAAAGGGATGGGGGGGGGAGGGGTGGTTCTCACACCTGGTCATCAACACAGTGTTCTAGCAGGTGTAGGTTATCCCACCTGTTCGTCAGTACTGTCCTAGCGTGGGGTATCACAATTGGTCATCAACACAGATGCAATAAGTAGGGATATATATATATATATGTATATATGTACGGCTACAAGTCTGACTCTGTTCAGAGGGTACAAGTACGCTACAACAACGCTTACACAACCACTGATATATTTACAAGCACATCTCTTGTGTCCATTCTGTAACCACAGACGAGGCTATGCTACCTTCCCATCTATGGCCACCAATCTTATTAACAGGTATTTACAAAATCCCACAGAAAATTCTTCAGAACTCGTCTCTACTTATCTACATATGTCCAAAACAGTAACTGAATTACTGTATTATACATGATTCACGAATCTTTGTTACCGATGAGTTCAAGCCTTTCATGAGAGGGTAAATACGAGAGGCTTGGCCTTCACCCTCACATGTTTTCCAACTTTTAGTGACAAAAAGGTTCATTCTTTGGCGTGTGTTCTACATATGCACGCACCGGTATTTGAAAACAGTAACCACCTAGTTCTCTTTAAGCACTGTACGATAGAGAGTGGCCCCCCCCCTCGTCATAACTTTTTTCACTCGGCACTTCAGCGTGCTTTTCAGGCGACTCACTTATTACGTCTGTGGAGTACAACAGATGGTGTAGTGTCTGAAGCTGGGTGGGTCAAGCGTCCTGCCTCGCTACTGCCATGCCATCACAGTACATAAATACTAGTTCTATACCACACGCACTTATGTTCCATCACTTGAAACAATTCCCTGCAACTTGATCCGTCATTTGTTCCTGATACATTTACGGTAGTCCCAGACACCCGGACTCGGAATACAATGGACCTTTTCGAGGGGTCGGTTCTACGACTGCGTGTGCAGGAGGAGTTCGATGAGCAAAGAGTACGCTTCGCTCTCACCACCTGCAGGAGCCATCACCACCCGTTCCCGACGTATGGCCCGGGCCATCGTCGCCGGGTTGATGTCTGTTAAGAGCAAAGGCTGTACCAGCGCCGACGGCCACAGACGCTCTCAGTCCGTTCGTCTTGCTCCAAGGGCCCAACTCGCTGCTACTCAAGACCCCGTGAAGAAGAGCGTTCGCTGTCCATGTACCGCACTGGAATAGTAAGTAGTTTGAAGGTCACCACCACCACCAGTTCAGCACCGAAGTTCACTAGCGAATGGAGAGCCAAGTCCTTAAGTTCACTCGCATGCCAAGGGGACTGAGAAGTACAGCTTGGCTACACTTTGGTCCGGATCAGCTGTTTCTATGAATTAGAGACCCGGCCATGAAATGACGACTCTGCTGACTGTTCTTCTGAAGGATCAAGTCCGGTCAGAACCCTTGGCGCTTCGCTGATACCATTCCCAGCCGGATCAGCTTCCATTCGACATACTATCCGCACCATTTGTCAGTTCCGATGACCGTTCCGCTTACAACGTATCGCCTCGTAAACGATGTCGACCTGGTGCTGCAAGCGACCTAATTCGCCTCCAGATCAACACCGCTACGAAGAACGGGTGTGTGGGTATAAACTAGGGGGGGTAGGTTTGCTACGGAGACGTTTTCGGAATATCGATAAGCCAACGGCGGCGCTTCTCCTCTCGGTACGTCCTACTGTAGACGGTGGCGTTAAAGGGCTCGATGTGCAGGGCGTGGCACGAGGAGGAGGAGGAGGAGGAAGGACGCGTTGCCAAGGGCATGATGGAGTAGAAGGGGCGCTCCTGAGGGTCTCATGACCTTAGCGTGGGTTGCGTCTGCTGGGGATGTTTGTAGAGGGCAAGCTGTTGGGGGGATGGAGGGTGGTGTCCCCCCCAAAGGACTAAGTTACCTTCGGACGCGCCTCCGAAGTGGGTCCGCGGTCCTGGGCAGAGGGTCCGCGGTCGTGTGGACCTCCGTCCCGCTCGAGTTAGGTCTGCGGCATGGTCAGCCCCAGGGCCTCCGCGTGCTTGCGGGCCTTGAGTCTGAGCTCGGCTATGGAGGAGTTCTTGGAGGAGACCCTCTCGGCGGCGGCCAGGGCCGAGAGGGCCAGCGGGTAGGTCGGGTGAGGGTAGTAGAGCAGGGGAGGAGAGGTGAGGGGGCTGCCGCCGCTGCTGCTGTTGCTACCGCCACCGCCGCCGCCGCCGCCTCCACCCCCGCTGCCGCCGCCGCTGCTGCTACTGGTGCTGTTGCTGCTGCTGCTGCTGCTGGTGCTGCTGCTTACGCCGGTGATGCCCGCGCTCAGGGACACGGCCGCTGCGGCGTACTGCAGGAGGAGAGGTTGAGTTAGCACTCTGTCTATGGCCGTGTCATAAATGCTTCCTCCGTCACTCAGAAGTAACGACCGCTGGAGAGAGAAGGTCGAGTTAGCACCATTGCCGTCTCATAATGCTTCCATCACTTAAAATTACTGACTGACGAAGACTTAAAAGTTAGCTCAATAAACTGCATCATAATATGCTCCTGTCACTTATAATTAGTTTCTACCGGAGAGAGGGCTGAATTAGCACTATAGCTGTCTCATAATGCCTCCATCACTTAGAATTAAAAAGTACTGGAAAGAAAGCTGAGTTAGCACTACAAATGCATCATAATGCTTCCATAACTTATATCTAGTGACGACTGGAGAGGAGGATGACATAAAACTATAACTGTACCACAAGGCTTCCATCACGTCTTCTGGCTAACGGAGAGAAGGCTGATCCAAGTAATGCAGCAGGACCATTGATAATTCCTCCAATCAGTCAAGAGCTGTGAGAGTTTATACCTGACCCTGACCATTGCGACGCCCTCCCTGACTTAACACCAATCTCTTACAGTCGTCTCTACGCCAGAAGTCCTCCAACCAAGCATACAGCAGACTTCGAACCTTGATTGATTAGAATACTCCCTGACTGCAATATGATTTGGTTTTCGGACCCTGGGTGAGTCCTACAGCAAGGTCTTCACAACCTTCGGGCGGCGATGGCGTTGGCGAGTCCGCCCCGGCCGTGCGGAAGACAAAAAGGCCTGGCCCCCAGACCACGTTATAGAGAACCTGAGAACTAACACGCTAGGGAAGGGGTGAAGGGAAAAGGGCGAGGTGCTGCTCACCTGGTGGGCTGCGGAGAGGAGGGCCGGGTCGAGCGACAGGGCGGGCAGGGCTGGGAGCCTGTCGTAGGTGGGCGGGTGGAGGCGCAGGGGCGACACGTAGGGCGCCACCCGGCAGGCCTCCAGGGGCACGCCCACGCTGCCAGACCCGGGCAGGCCCACGCTCCCGGACGACATCACGCCCATGGGAGAGGCGGCCGCAGACGAAGGGGACAGCAGCATGCCGGCTGTTGAGGAAGGGACGACCACCACATGATCGATCATCCACGACTACATTCCTCCCCCCCCCCCGGCTGAGCACGTCGGTACGACCCTCTCAGCGTGGCGGTACGACTCTTGGGCGTCGCGGCTCAGGTCTCTGAATTGGTCTGTGAGGGTCGTGTCAAGCGACCAGCCCACCTACACCCGAAGGGCCTTACCGCTCTCGCTTGAGGAGGTCGTGCGGTCGTGGTCAAGGGGTGGGTCGTACCGTCTTGCTCAAGGAATATATA
>JAYMFT010000037.1:842090-852147 GCA_038088735.1 Panulirus argus | reverse complement strand
ATATATATATATATATATATATATATATATATATATATATATATATATATATATATATATATATATATTTAAAAATATAAATATATGTATGAAAGATATATATAAATGTAAATATATATATGAAAGATATATATAAATATAAATATATATATAAAAGAGTATACCAAGGCATTCTTTGGCTGCATCATCTAACAAAAGTGAAGATTCTCATCCAGTCTCCTATAAACTCAATATAATTCATAAAACCAGTCATCAGACGCATACCACTAATTCAAAATGTGGTTTCATCTTTACACATACATCATTTCTTGCCCTAAAGATCATCTGTGTAATTATATAGCTTAAAGAACTGGCAATTACAGGGAAGATGCAAAAGAAATTATCACAACACTTTACACAAATGAAAAACCTCTTTGTGTCTTCCTTGTCAATAAGATGGTAAAAGACTTAATACAGATAAAACTAGAGCTTTTCAAATAATAAGAATGTCCCCACATAACTAAAATCCTTGTCATAAGAATAACCAAAGGGATATATATACAGAGGATAACACACGTGCAATTTGGCTTCATCTCTGAACTTCAGGTTAGGACTGATAACATGGGTAAACTCACCAGATTAACTGAAACCCTAGATCATTTAAAGAAGCATTACTAAGAAAGCCTGATTTAAAAAAATATATACCTGCAGAAAAGTAAAGCTTAGGGCATCTTGTGAATGCTTATTCTGGTTTATTCTGGTTTATCTTTAAACTTCAGATGAAAGTCGATGAAATGACATAATACGACAGTTTGATGAAAGTCAAAAGATTTAGCACAGCTAGTAATTCAAGATGACAAGTTTTGATTGTATGTATGTATGTATGTACAGAAGTGCAATACTACATACTGTACTCCTCTATGAAGTGGGTGGTGTCCTAGATCACCATAAATTTTTCAAAGTTTATAAACAACACATACATAAGTGAAGTTGTATTGTATTGCCATATCTTCTTTTAACAAATCCATGCCAAAATAAAAAGTAATTAATGAACATACAGATACATTAGCAGGAGTGATTTTAATCAATCTTCTAGTGAAAACCTGAGACAAGGAGCAATGATATTTATAATCTCACCATATCTGAGAAAAATTCTACATGTTAAAGCTAAAGGTGAGGAATCGAAAGGTGGGACATATATACAGATGCATATAAGGATGTGCGGCTCATCTTCTGACAGCAGATGAAACTGAAAAGTGTACTTGAAACACATTATATTGAATTCAGTGTGATTTAGCAAAGCTAGTGATTGGAAATTATAGTTAAGGATGTATGATCTATCAACATGGTTAACACTTTATGCAGCCAATATTTCAAATAAAGGATTTACAGATCATCCAATATTCATCTAGTGTGGTACATCGTATCAAAAGAATTTGATGCTCAGGAACCATGTGGATACATTTTTCTCTCTTCGTTGGGAAAATCTACAGAAAACTTCACACTTGCTTCTTTGACAAGATATTAAGAGTATTTGACATTGAGAATCCTGTATGTAAAGGGTGTTTTTCAGTTTTAAGATTGATCAGTAATATTTATCAAACAAGAATATTTAAATTTGCTTCTTTTATATTTTTTGAGGGCATCTGATGCTTCTTAAAATACATTTGTCTATGATTTCTAATATGAAAAATAAAATAACTAATATTTTCATTTATTTAATAAGAATAAATCATTTTTATATCAAAATATCAGTAAACTTGCAAACACATACTTGGCACAATCACTGCTTCAACCAAAGTTATCTTTGGATACCCGCATTGCTTGTATTTGAACCAAAATGTTATTGTACTGATCTTGTGTAATGGTAAGATAAATTTCATAAATGGATTACTTATTTCATATAAATCTTTACATGTTATTACTGCATGTTGAAAAATGTTTTCACCTTTTTGTGTTGACCAATTTTGATACCATCTTAATATACTGTGAGTCCAAATTCATTTGAAGATTCACAAAATCATAACTCAAAGTAAAGACTGGGCACCTCTCAGTTCTTAGAACTGTACAACTAAATAATGTTTACTTCAACCTTTACTGCATGATTTTTTTCCCCCTTTATACCATAAACTTTTGTGTCAATACCAGTTATAAGTCAAATATGCAATATAAAATGGTTATAATTCATATACTTATCAGGTACTAGTCTGGTTTATGTAAAATCATGGTGTGAAAATGTATATGTAAATATTACTGAAGAGATTGTGTACAAATGTGGTCCATGACAAATTATGTGTACTTAAAGCCAATATCTTTCAGTTAGTGTTAAGATTAGTCAATTTTTGACACTACCAATCCAAGCCTTCAAAGGATAAGACTAATGTCCTGAATGATCAAGCATCAGGTAGCTAACATGCATATTCAGTAATTCATTAGCTAGCTCATTTTCATGTATTAGTTTATTAAATATATGGCCATACTAGGAAGATGCACTTTCGTGGGGATACTGTCAATGAAAAAAAAAATCTTTAATCATTCATTTATCATGACGTAAAAAATAATTGTATTCATATATTTTAGTTGGAATGTATATAAAAAAGTACCACTAAAATACTAGAAAACCTGTTGGTTTTCCTTTGAACATAAGGTATGATGGTGGATGTAAATGCATCTCCTAAATATGGATCTTAGTAGCCGAGGAAGGTGGAGAAGGGCAAGTTAAACGCCGGATTTGTACGAAACATTTTATATTATAGAGAATAGGAGATTATAAAATGAAATACATTCTGCATCTTGAAGAGGATTAAAGTGCACTGTCCAACTTGTATGTTGCATCAGTAGTCCACTGTCACAGTAAATCCATTCCCAGGGTTATCAGTAACAAGCCATCTTGATTAATCTAAATGTTGGTTTAGAAGACTGAGTTAATATTAAAAAAATATGTACAAGTAAATTTCTTCCTAAGTAACAAAAATCCAGACTGTTAGTCCCAGATCAATAATTTCAAAGTCAGATTTATTCCAAAGAGGATGGAATACTGATAAAAAGTGAAAAACACGAGGACTGTTCTTTAACATTTTCTTATATTAAATTATTTAATATTTACTTTTTATAATTTACAAATTCTTTCAGGGATGAAATATCATGAGCAATAATGACAATGATTCAGATGCATCCCAAGACTGCCACCTATACAGATGACATAAAGGGACTCACAAGACAACATCACTGACATGTTGCACCCATACCAACCATGCTCTTGTTCCAGTAGACAATTTATTATATACTCATTATTTTCAGATTTCCTCTAAACAAATCTATAAATGCCTCTCAAGGAAATAGTGAAAATTTTCAAACTTTTAACAGAATCCTTGCAACTAAAATAATGGAACAAAGGGGGTTAGAGTAGGGCCAACATCACCATCGGGTACTTCTGAACAGGACAAATGGCAACTATGCTCTCCTCACTAGCCGACTGTAAGTGGGGTAGCACCGGAAAATGGAGAAAGATTGACAGCTTAAAGGGGGCCTACATACTTACGAAAATAACATCTATAAAACACAGATTTTTGTGCTTAAATAATTATACATTTAGTTTCACTTACCAGGTTAACATGAACAATTTTTAGGCTAATCAGAGTATACAGTAATGTACACTTGAGTATATATAACCAATTACATGCATTAGGAAAAAAAAGACAGAAAACTTGAACTGGAGCAACTAGAGCTCTGAAGAAGTCACAACCAAGATAAGGCAACAAGAGAAAATTATTAAACAAGGTTGACTTTGTATCCTATGCAAAACATTGGCACATGTGCATACAATGGCTTAACCACAAGTGATGAAAAAGGAACCTCCACCCTATAATGGTTTGATGTTAATGCATAATACATACTACTTACAACTACCTGTGATACGTCTGGTAAGTACAACTACTTACATTAATATTTGCACGTACTGAGACGAAGGCGAATATTGGATGTTTTCCAAACACCCAAATATGGCACAAACAACAGCGACAATGGGAAAACTAAAACAGAAATGACCTTCATACATTAGGCTTTCTACCCCAACAATGCTTCTCATTTACTTGTCATTGCATAGATTCATGCTTAAGTACAATAAATGGTTAAGTACAATAATGAGATGATGAAAAACTATGTACATAAAGTGTCACACCTTCACCTACTAATATTCATTAGTAATTGCCACATATTAAGCAAGTTAAAACCTTAAAAACTACTGCAGCATGGCTTTCACTTCCTTCTAAGAACAGTAGATCCATCATGCTGAAATACTAACCAAGGTTTACATTTGCTTAATGTGGTAAAATTTACTCTCCTATTGGCACATTAAACTCTAGATGAGAGGTCCGCTGGGCTCCACTATGGAAGGCACTTAGGAAGAACTTAGGAAATCTGAATTTCCAAGAAGGCCTCATGATCATACTTCTGAAGTCCCGTAATATAAACCAAGGCACTCATACTTATGATGACAATTTTGATTGTTACCACAATCTATAATACTCAAAAGTACGAAATATAATTCAGCTAATCTGGCCGTCATATTTAGTATGTTTGAGTTCTTACAGGTACTCATGTGGCATACCAATCGAGAATGTCATATATATCTATGTCCTATTAAACTTACTAACTATGTAAGAAAAAAATAATTTTACAGGTTAACCAACTGGATTGCACGGGACAAATGTCTATATGTGAACCTGTATAATGTGCTTCATCATGCCCACAATAATTTGTTGCATTTCAAAGCTTCACTCTGTTTTTAGTTCAAACTTTTATGCCTTCTTATACTCTCGATATCTTTATCAAGATTTGGCAAATATCTTAAAAATCTGCTTATCACCACTCAGTCAACTGAAAATAAGCTGCACCTTCACTTTGGCTTTATCTTGGCAAAATTCTGTCTCAATATCTGATAACTGGGCTGTAGGTTACCAATCCATTTAGTCGCACATTACAGAACAAGGCTTGAAAAAGGTTCAAACCTAAAACTTATGACACTTTGTAGTAAAAGCTATCGAGATTCTTTTAACAACTATATGCTAGTCTATTTAATAAAGATAACACCAACAACACAAAGACCTAACGATAAAGCTGTGTGACCAAGCTTAACATTAGCACCATCTCTAAATGCACACTTTATGTAGTACCAGTCTCAACTTCTTTATACTGTATACAAATATAGCCGATTTCTTCTCACTGATTCATCACCTTTGTTACTGGAGATTCTAAGTAGGAGCTGCCTGTAGATGAGCATTATTCCACCCTAGGAATGACTCTGAACTTTGTAAAGGAGGTTTTTGTTGTGCTATTTAGTAATTCTACACAAGTTAGTACTTTAAAGTTTAGTTGACAAACTGGTGGTTGTTGTGCCCCATGGGCAGGCAGTAGGAACATGTGGGCACCTAGGCCTCCACAAAAGTGCACAGTTTCCCTGTGCCCGCCCAGAAGGTAGTGAGCCCTGCCCTCATTCACGGATCGGCAGTGTAGTAGCCGCAAGACCCAGAGGTCATCAACCTGCCCTTGTTCACGGGCGGTATTAAGCGGCACAAAGGGCACGTACCGACGATCGTGGAGCCGGGTGGGCGATGCGGCGGCACCCAGAGCGCAGCGCGGTTAGTGGTGTGTCCTAGGGTGAGTGGTGGTGGTGGTGGTGGTGGTGCCTCAGTGCTGGTCAGTAGTGACACGAGGGACACAAGAGAAGGAGCCCGGGGCGGGTTAGCAACGCGCCAGGTCAGCTGAGGGACCAGGATCATCCGAGCCAGAGGGGAGTTAACAGAAAAAGAGAAACGAATGTTAGTACATTACACTGGTGCAGGATGCCCCAGCATCATAATCTAAATATGATTATTATTATTAATATTATTATTATGATTATTACGAATTTTACATGTGAAGGTGCACTGTATCAACCACCCCTGAACCCATTGGCTGAGGACACAAAGCTGCAGTTTATATGTACAGTGCCCACCTACAGTTTTACTCTACAGTGCCCTGCTTGGCAGCATGCATGCGGAACCACCCGCTGTGTGAGTGACAGCGCCAGCCATGAACAGGCAGGAAAGGAATCAGGACGGGGGCAAGACAGGAAGCTGTAACCTATAGTTATGGGCTAGAAGAATGCAAAGAAATCTTTGGTTGAAGAAGAAGAAAATGAAGAGAAGTTTGTTGTGTATGTGTGTGTGTGTTTGTGGAAAAAAAAGTATTCCTTCCAAATATGTCATAATAGTGAATTACCTGAAAATGCATGTGTAAGCTACTTGAAAAGCAAAGAAGGTGGTTATGGTCTGAAATAAAGCCAACTACCTCAAGTTATAAGGTTAAAATAAGTAAACAGCACTGACTGAATGTAAAAGGAAACGCTTCCAGCAGACTGAAATGCTTAAAAATCTTCAGGTACATACCATGTCCCAGTGAATTAAAACAAAGCATACCAACACTGTGGTAATCTAATACAGTAAATGATATGAGTCGTAATTTTATAGACGAAATGTGTACACAGCATGGGATCTCCCTACTTGAATCTGATACACTTAACGAAATCATAAGTTGAGAGATTCCAGATTACAGAGGATTTATATACAGTAGCAAAAAGTAATATATATATATATATATATATATATATATATATATATATATATCAGGGACTGGCAAAACACTAAGAGATGAAACAACATATTAATAAGGTATGATATAAAGCATTTGTAGCAAAAAATATATATTCCAATTTCATGTCTTCCATGAAATGGAGTTGAAAATGATCTTGTATGTCAAAATCTGTACTACAAAAGTCCTAGGTGGTATAATACTCTTTAATATTGTACATTGTATTATAAATACTGTTCAAACTTGCCTGTATTATAAATCTGGCCATGTTGACCTAATACTTGAAGAATAAGATAATGAGAAACGTTCATTTTATGAAGAATATGGATGTTTTCATCTAGTGAGCACTTTAAAAGTAATTCCATAAGTGACTCGGAAAAAACAATCATCTAAAGAGTGAGAGAGAGAGAGAGACTGAATTAAGAAATTAAGCCATTAAAAACTGTGTCACAAAACTACAGAATGGATGTAGGCAAATTAGGCATTTTCTTTGTCTGTTCCTGGCACTACATCACTAACATGGTAAACTGGATAATTATGAAAGAAGACAGAAAGAAAACAAGTATAATATCCAAATCTGACAAATATGAGAAATAACCATGAAGAATTTTACACAAACCAAGTCTGACTAACTAAAGATAAAAACTGTTATGGTAAAGTATTTCAAAGTTTTCAACCTGCAAGAAAATGAAAAAGCATATAAGAATATGTAAGAGGAGAAGGAATGTACTAAGTGGAAAAGCGAGAAAGTGTATTAAAACTTGAGGGATTAAAATAAAAAGTTTAGTTTTACACAAATTATCCAAGTTTGACCAACTCAAGTCAAAAAATGAACTATGTTAAAGTCAAAAAATGAACTATGTTAACATGAAGAATGTTAAATGATCACAAACAACTGGACTGTATTGGATTAAACATAAAAAGATGAATACTTGACCATGAAGAAAGAATTCAATAGGGAAAAGAGAAAAAACTTCAAATATGTCCCCTCTTACATAAGAAAAGAGAAAAAGCAACACTGTAATGTTTGTCTTCAAGAGTGATGTAAAAGAGAGAGAAAAAAAAATTGTTTGCCAGAGATTACTGGAATTCAAGCAAAGGGGAGACAAAACTGGAGGGGAAAAAAGAAAAGAGAATTGTAAGGAAAAAGAGAAAGAGGCATGGAAGAATGGAGAGATAACAGACAGTTAAGGGAAGAGAAAGGAGTAAATAAATCAGGAAAAAAGAAAGATAAGAGAGTCTGTGAGTAAGTTTCTAAGATATTGGGAGAAGGATTTCCTTAATATTCTAAAACACTGATACTAATGAGGATGTATACAGGAAAATAAAAGGACATCATATGCTCGACATTCAAAATATATTAATGAATGTTTTTGGGATATAGTACAAGTTTTCTACAAAAATTACATGGTGAACTCTGAAGGAAAATGTTAAGAGAGCTAAAAGTTTGATTATGTTCAAGTGCAGAAAGTGAAAATGCTTAGATTCAAGATCTTGTAAAAAGCTAAAAACTTAAGTTGAAAAGATAAAGATGAACTCAGGAAATATAAACAGCACATCCCTAAAGAGAATTTGGCAAGAAAACACTGCACCACTTTGTTAAAACATGAAAAGTGTCACAGAAAGGTGAGAAAGAACTGGAATTAACTCTTCAAAAGTAAAAACCTAGTTATTGTACAGTTACAAACGTTTATTCTCCTAATATTTTATTAGACTGTGTACTAGTTATGAATATTCACATCTCAAGTCTTCTAATCATGTATCTTTTATTTTCAATGTTTATCAATTAGTTCTGAAAGGGATATAGTAATGGATTTTAAAACACCATAATGACTTTTAAAGAGATGGAGATAGTATTAAAAAAAAATATATCGTTATGTAAATTTCCATGGCATAGTCATGAATAAAGATTAATTTCATATGATTTTAATGACGAGATGAGAAAAATATGAAAATCAAAGAAAGACAACTAATTTCAAGACTAAAATAAAATCAATGTAAGGAAACAGTGTTCAGATGCAAGAATTTGTAAAGAATGGGTAATTCAAGATCCTGAAGCATAGTACCAAAGAAAGACCACAAAGAAAAGGTTTTGGCCTGACTATTCTACGGCTACTGTCCCCACTACTGGCTGGTTCCTCAGGCAAACACACACGGCCTTCTGAACATTAGTTAAGATTGTACGTTAGTCATGACTACAGCCCAACAAATACCTCAAGGCTGGTTAGTTGTCTTTATGCAACTGATGATTAATTACAAGATTGTTTATGGTTTGTAAGGATTGTTTTTTTCTCCATATATTTTTTTCACTTAATTGGTGTTGAAGAATCCTTATTTATGCTCTTTTGTTTCTTCTCCTTGGAATGAAAAGCATTATTTACCTTTCTTCATCAATTTATTCATGACTTATACTGATATCAAATATCCAGAGATATACAGATACTTTGGGCTCATGTAGCTGTGACCTGTACTTCAAACAATGAGACCATAATATATTTTTGGGCCTCAAGTTTTCAGTGGTGATGCAACCACAATCCTTAGTAACTACCCTTCTTAAAGCATAATTTAAATGACTTAAATTACAATAAATGAAAACAGCTCATGGTAGACAATAACTCCCAAATTGTGAGGCAGGCCAGGGCAGTCTAGGATATAAAAATGATGGAAGTGAAATAAATGATCAATCCTTATTCACGTGAATTCCTTTAGGCATAGCCTGCTTACCCTTTCCTGAAAGTTAATGCTACCATTGTCATCATCAAGTTAACCATATACTTGGAAAAAGGGGATACTCTAAAATAGAATGAGCCTTGGCTGGGATTTTATGAAACATAAAACCCCCCTCAATTTGCCTTTGGAATATAGCAATAACCTGATCCTCAGCCATGGATCAAACTAATGCATTTGTAATATGCATGATCTAAATATTATCGTTTTATTATTGCTGACCGGCCTCACCTGGGGTATTGGAACACTTCTGAAGTGGGCAAGGTGAGAACTCCTCCAGTTAACGTTTTCCAAATATTATGGAAATAATCTTCAGATTTATCTATCTATCCATCCATATGTATATAAATCATTATTATTACATAACCCCACAAACCCTTCTATGGGGCTCCTGCTGCTTCAAGGCTGCACTATAGTCAGTAGCAGAGAAATGATGGGACTCCTTTGGAATGTGAAGTTCCTCAATGAGACTGTACTCATTTTCATCCACTGACGATGATACAACCTCATCAAAGGTGACTTTTCACTTACAGTGTAACCTCATGCAGGCAGAATCTAACAACACCTATATAACCCCCATGAGGGTGTTCCAGGTGGGAACAGGTATCGGAGATATGGATGAATCGATGGATGGATAGATAGACAGATGTGTGTGTATATATATATATATATATATATATATATATATATATATATATATATATATATATATATATATATA
>JAYMFT010000037.1:817811-830286 GCA_038088735.1 Panulirus argus | reverse complement strand
TCTATATTTCAATTAGGGCCCGGCCTTGATGTGGACTTCTGTCCGTGACTGGAGCCTTCAACATAAAAAAAAAAAAAGGAATAACCTAGCCAATTTTCATAAATACCTGGGCATATATCATAGAGGTTTTCGCTGGTCGGTTTGGCTATATATATGGAAAAGGACAATAAACCAGACAATAAAAAAGGAATATATGTCGGTGAGAAGTGGAATATACCATTAGAAAACAGGATTATTTGTAAGACTTGATAGATAGCAATAGACAATAAAACACCCCAAAACACAGTTACCGTTATCCATCATTTTCCGTACTTACTGATGTGTGGAAGTTTCTTTGTCAGCTGAAGATTAAATGCTAATTTTAGTCATGAATATGTATTCCAAAAAGTATGCATAAGCTAGGCTGCTGATGATCGCCACCAGGAAAGGTTAGTATATTTAACACATTAGTTACCAACTGCTGGTGCGCTATTCACCTCACATGAAAATCTACAGATTCTCTTGTATGTCTTTATACATGTCATCTTTTCGTAAAATCTCTGGGGATAACGCTGTGCAGTTGAGGGAAATTTATGGTTCACACCCGTGAAGAGCTGAATCCTCTAGGTATCCATAAAGAAGATACACTGTAAGCTAAACCAAGTAGGGATACCTAAATATAACCGTTATGTGTAGTGTGCTGGGTAGGATCTGTGTGGGGGTGAATGCTATTTTCGCTTACTTGTGTCTGACTTCCCGAATGTCACCGCCTCTTTGCCTCAATCTGGGAACCATTTTTTTTTTCTCTTTTTGACGATCCGGATATGTGTCATAAACTAAAATGCTTCCCAGATTATTTGATTCAAAATTCTTAAGAAGATTACAGAGAAACAACTTTTTTTTGTTACCGTGGGTGATGTACTAAATATACTTTTGTAAAGGTGTTCTTGAGTGTTTCATGATAGGAACCTGCCCACTACGGCTGTGCTGGTCATATAAGGTGATACCAAGTGCACGGGTACGCACAAGGATCCCCGGGATTTCATTATTTCTGGTTCAAACAATTCTTTTAACCGATCGCTTTGATCAGTTTTGTCAGATTGCTTAATTTTGGTTATAAAAGTGGTTCCTGAAGGCTAATTTGTATGCTTATCGTTGTAATCATGACACATGTAGAAGTGTTCAGTTTATAAATCTTAGAGTCCACTAACTCTCGCCTCTTCAGGGACAGGAGAATTTATGCCTTAGTTTAGCACAGGTGCAAGCAGCCTCATGGCCTACTTACGTCGGGTGACGTAACTTTTGCATGTGGTGGTTGGGCAAGCAAAATTTTCCTCTCACAAAAAGAATATGTTCAGAAACCCACTGTATGGCTGAGTTAGTGGTAGAACGAATGTGTGGTAAAAATACCCATATCTTGTAATCTCTAGCGCAACAGATCAGATACTTGGATTATTTGCGTCCTTCATACAGCATCTGAATATGACAATAAAATTAATCTTACTCCTTATCATTCGAACGACTCCTTCAGCTGCATTAAGCAGATGTACACAATTAGAGTAAGCTTTTTAAACGAGTTGTACGTTATCATCTAGATATTTAGTTTCGCCAAAACCATCATGTTAGTGCAACCGTCAGGGAGAGCTCGGCAGCCCGTGGCAGAGACTCGTGTTTCCTGGAAGATGAACTACACTGTGTTGTCGACAGCTCAACGGCCGCCATAGTGGTCCTCCATCGGCTTATATGTAAAACAAATATATCACATGTTTCGCATTTTGTCCGTACTTCATTTATTAATTGATCATTTTCTATAACCTTGATTTTGTATAATTTTCTTATAATCATTTGAGGAGGAGAGTAGTATACTACCTCGTCCTTTTGATGAACCTATCAATAAATAACTAACTAACTAACATGTTTCTCGAAGTGCGCAACTGAATACAAAATCCATGAGTGCAAACAGTACATGTGAATTTATACAATATACATCTGGGTTTATTTCTTTCTTGCTTCACCTTTACAGAAAAAAAAAGCTGACAGATATATGATCAAACTGTGTGAAGGACACATATAGAGCAACTATTTGCATCATGTATTATGATTATAATCAAAGCATGTCTGCCATGTTGATGTCATTAACAGACAATAAGTCACAAAATCGGAATCAGACGAATGCTAATTCCTTTACAAGAATATAAGTAAAATATTTATTGCATTTGTCTAAAGACTACCACATTCAGTAAATTGTTAATATTGCTTTCAACGGACTATAAGTTTCCTGTCCTTGAATGAACGCATCAAAGACTGTTCCAAGTCCATTAATTTGAACACAAAGATATAAAATCTGTGTACATGTTCGTACCCCGTTCGTCTGGCGTGGGTCAGGTGCTGTGGCTCGGTCTATATTCCGGGATGACTTGGGGACTGGTGTCACAGGGGACATCATTTTATGCTTAAGACACTAACACATACAATAAATTTTGCCAAATACCACTATTTTATTAAAGATTTAGGATTTCAGAATCTAGCGATTTCTTTTTCATTACACTATTTTGTTAGCAGCCGATTTGGCATGGGCAAAAGTATGCCCCAGCAGTGGCTATGTTGACTGAAAAGTAAGATAATGAGAGCTGTTTCGATACTTGAATAATGAAATGTATATAAAATCACCCCTGTATTTGTTCATGGTTATGTACCTAGCTAACTCTGTGAGCATATCTGAGCTGTGAGTGTGTGAGTGAATTTAAGGCCCATCCGTCTATTTCAGGGTTTAGCAGCACAGGTCGCCAGAAATAGAAATACGTCTGAGAAGGTGTTAACGTAATGATGTAACCACTGTTTAAAGTGTTCAAGGTATGATTGCTTGTCAATTATCACACGTTAATAAACGCGACTTAAAGAACACCAATTTAATCAGTCTGATTTAACCATTGCCCCGTCGTCCTTCAGTCTCATAGAATCATTCGATAAGGGGCTAAATGGTGAAAACACAAAAGACTGTGCTCGTATCCAGAAAGCTGTAAGGTTGAATTTAGCAATGTATGTTAATAACTATTTCTTTAGCATTGCAACTGCAGAAAAACAGATGACTATACTATTGAGATAGAGCTTCCAACAGCTGTATGTTCTGTGGTATACCCTCGTAGTACAGTGGTGTTGTGTGTTGAACTTCGTTGCTGTTTAAGTCTAGTTATGGCATTATTCACTGATGAACTCTAATAGTATGTAATGTGGAACTCTGACAATACGTAATGTCGAGCTCTGAAAGTATTTACGGAAAAGTCTGATGATATAATCTAATTCTAGTAGCATTTGCAGCCGAGTGTTGGCGATTTTCGTAAATCAGCCGATTATGTCCTAGCATTTGCAGCTGAGCGTTGGCGATTTAAAGGAATCAGATTGGGAACTTCTCTGTTGGAGCTGATTGCGGTAGAATGGTGATGGCGGCCTGCTATCTCTGTCCTCCCCACTCTGCCAACAGGTTTGAGGTATCGGCTCCATGAAATATAGATCAAACACACGATGGAAATTATCCACAGTGCAACAGGAAAATAAAAATTACAGCTGTTTTAGCATAATGGCAACAACAGATTATTAAGTTTATGATCGTATAAATCTGCATTTGCACACATAACACGCTCTTAAGTAGAATTTTTCCTTGACTTGCATTTTGCTCTATTTGCTGGTCAGATTCGTACATCTTATATCAAGAGAAAGGTGGCAATGCATACGTTTAAATCGCTATATACAGCAAACTGTCTTACAAAAACCCTACCGCGCAGTTTCATGTATCCTTCAATGATGCCAGCCAACTTACTGTCGACGTCCAACACCAAAGAGCAGACCTTCAGTTTAATTGGCCTTTTGTGGATGGTCTGGATGTCTTCCATGCTGCATTTTCTTCTGTACAAATGGCGAGCAGTAACTTTCATTTAATGGATATTTGAAAAGTCGATTACGTGGTTTTATCTTTTTTTTTTACCAGATTTAACAGGAATTAATTATGGAAATAATAACTTTCCCTGAACTGACCATATCACTTCATTTGACTTGAGGATCAAAAGCACTTTAACTAGTGTCTCAGTTCGAGCCGATATAAAATTAGTGTACATTAAAATAGGTTTGATACATTCGATCGTTTTAACTCAATTTTTAAGTGCAATAAATATTACTGCGTTGACTCAGTTACGGAAAATTAAAATCTAAATACGACAAATTTACCTACCGTAACATAATATTTAGGTTACGTTTGCACGGCAGTTTTTGAAGGAAACGATAATTATATTCTTGTTCATGTGCGGCACTCAAGGGTTTTGGAGTGTATATACCTCTGCCATGTGTGTCTTGTTTAGTAGTTACTATATTACACTTGTGTGTCATCTGATTACTTTGGCTTAATTAAAAATTTTATTTCATGATACAGGACCACTTTGACCGAGATCTGGGGACCTCTTCAATCAAGTGGCCCAGTTGCCTCGCACCCGTTTCCTCTCTTGTATTTCATCTTGCATATTTTGCAGAGCTTCAATATTTACTGAATTGAAAACCACGGTTCTCGTTCCATTTCATCCGTGATCTTACGATTACAAAGTAACGTGGTATTTAGTGTACCTGAGGTAAGAAGGCTTCAGCGTAAGACGATCTCTTTTACGTCCTTGAGAGGAAGACGCAACATATGTAAAATTTGCCTGAGTCCGTCACTATCACAGGAGAAATCAACTTGAAGATGTACAAGAGGAGAGGCAGCCGGATTTTAAACCGTGTTTACGTCAGTGCAACTCCGTTACTGCGATTCACATATATTAATTGCCAACATGCAACGAAATACACAGTTCTACAATATAACTAAATTCGAAAAGCGTAATTATTATAATATCTTTACATTAATTGTCATCTCGCATTATATCAACTCCGAAATCAAACCTGATGTGTCCTTGGAATAAATTAAATTATTTCTCTAACTGAACCGCGGGACAACCTTGAGAAGAGTTAAGCGACGCCAACAAGGCGGTGCTCCTAATAAATTCAGTTACCGAATTTTTCATCTTCGCCGCAAAATACACTACTTCAAGCTTTCGTCAAGGAATGACAATATGGATCTTGCTGACATTCATTGTCAAGAGAGTGGCTCTCACAATCCTCGACCTCGGGTAACACTTTGGTTGCAAATTTACAACATACATAAAATGAAAGCTTGAACTACAAAACCTCTGGAAATGCAGTCGCATTAACGATTTTATTGCCTCGCATTGGGGAAAGACACTACTTTTATTACTGCCTTTCAGTAAACGAAGTGCAGCTATGCTTGGTCTTACAGAAAATCATATATATATATATATATATATATATATATATATATATATATATATTATTATTATACTTAATCACTGTTTCCCGCGTCAGCTAGGTAGCGCCAGGAAACAGACGAAGAAAGTCCCATCCCCCCACATACACATATATACATACATGCATATATATATATGCATAGTACATATATGTACATACCAATATATACATAAATATACGTACACATGCATATACACATGTACATATTCACACTTGCTTGCCCCCATCCACTTCTGATGCCACCCCGCCCCATGGGAATTAGCATCGCCATCCCCTGCGCCGGCGAGGTAGCGCCAGGAGACAGATGAAACGGCCACATTCGCTCACGTTGTCTCTAGCTGTCATGTGTAATACATCATCTTAGGCAACTAGCGTAAATATCAATACTCTGGTGGGGAATTTTACCTCATCAGTGGAATACTGCACATTGCTGTTCACTGACCCTACTAACCTGTAAGGTTTTTAAACTTACTGGCTGAAGAGTCAAACATTATCAACGTTCTGGTCTGGGAAGTGAACAGGAGTGGCTGGGCTGGGTGTGATGCAAGCAAATAACAGACATTGGCCTCATTCAGTTTCTGTACATCATGTATAATGGAGGCATGAGTGAACTTTTGTTACGTTGAGAGGCTGGTGAAGTGAAGCAGCAGTAACATGACTTGTATTACATTTGTTTGTTCTACATAAAATGTGTATCAATAAAGTAAAATGTTACATGTGTAGTGATTTATATTGTGTAAATATTCAAGCTGCAACATTGCTAGCTGTATGATGTAGCCTTGTAAATGGCATAAGCATATAAATTTGACTATGCAATCCTTATAATTTTCAATGTACCATTAATCATATACATCTCTGATGCGCTTCCAACTGGAACTCCCTCAGAGGAGGTGGCCATAGCAATATAGTCTCCATAACTTCTGAACTCCAGTGCCGTTTATTAGCCTTTAGTGCCTTACCTTTAACAAGGCACCGGCAGAGGGCAACTCATGTGCAATGTTCTATATACATAATTCATATGATTTTCTTTCCTGCGTCGGCAGCAAACAAATAATGCACTATCCTCCATGGCGTTAAGATGTTTACTGATGTCATATAAGAAGGCAAATGACTTAGAAACTGTCTGAGCTACCAGTTATTGCTCCTTACTCACTGCCAGAGTTTACCGTACCTGGTGTATGTAAGTGCAGGCCAAGTACAGTACAATCAACAGCTGTTTGTCTCATCCACCATATATAACACATCAGTAGTTAGTGGGTTAATACTAGATAAAACCTTATTTCCCTACTCATCTTTAATGGTAACTTTATCAGAAAGAAGATTATTCATGACCTTCCTTCTGCAACATTTATTTTGTCACCTTCCATATTAGACTCATGTCTACCTGCACCTTTGTCATGAGTTGCAGGTCTCCATGATTAACTGTTTAGTATCTTTGAATAATACTTTATTGCTCTTATTGGTCACATAACACCAGTTCCTTGATATACCGCACTAACTTAGCTGGTTCATATTTTAGCATTTGATTTCCTTTCCTGCCACTGTACCTCTGGATATTATGCACCATATAATCAATCATTGTATATTGATCAACTACCTTATTTTGGCAAAGGGAAAGTGACCCTGTACCTGCTTACTTTACTGCACATCCTTTGTAACCAATCTGTACTGTATCAATTGTAAAAAACAGAGCATGAACCTTCAGTTCTAGATACTCCAGGTCCGACCCTAATGAAAAACCAAATCCAATGGACAGTAACGCTATGAGCTTCACATATACATAATTTTTCCATCCCTAAAGAGAAGCAGACATAACCACCTAAAGTAAAAAAAAAAATATATATATCTATGGAAATGATCAACCAATAAAACAAAATAAACATTGATCAAATTTACCAGTGCTGGTTACAAATTAAATTTAGTAATATTGAAATGAAGCACACAAGTCGTACTTATTCAGAATGTTCAAAAGTTTCGAGATCGCAGAAGATTCTCCAGAATATGAAACACATAAACCTGAAACTTGGATATATGATCACGAGTCTGACTACAAAGGACATCTTGCTGGTCCTCTCAACTCTAAGGAGCAATGAATATAATAGAATAATCTTCAAATTTTTGAACATTTGAAGCTAGCTCCAGCTATAATTCCTCTCTAATCACACTTTAGAAGAGAGTTCTGCTCACTTAGGTATTCATTTTTTTATGGAAGGGTTGGGAAACCTAACACATTCAAGAGTGCAATTTTGAAAATACATACTACAATGATAAGACAACCTGAAAATCAATATACAAAATTAATGCATAACAGCAACACTTACATCAATAAATGAACAACTATACTACATATCACTTTTGTAAAAGTTTATCTAATCCCTTACTTCCTATCTTGATAAATCAAGAAGCTTAAAGTATTCATTCACCACTTTATATCTTGATAAATCAAAAGCTTAAAGTATTCGTTCACCACTTTCTAGCAAAAGCTAATTCTAAATGCCATGCTGGCTAATATCTTTACGCCTTCTCCCACGACTATGGGGTGGCATCCTCCCAGGTGAGAAAGGTTTCCTTTAGTCTGTGGCCTTAGCGATATGGTGATTAGTTATGAGAATATCACGTCAACACCCTGATACCCTTGCTTGCCCTCAGGTCTTAAACTGTTTCATGGGTTATGAACGTAGAACAAAACCTATCACTTGCACTCTAATTACCTGTATCGTTGTGCTTTATAATATGAAGAAAGTTGCTGATGACTGCTTCTAATCACCTTGTGAAAAGACTTACAGATTTCTGCAATTGTTATTCAAACAATTTTTAAATTTAGAATTTTATTTGTATATACAATTCTAGGCCCTTTATACAGTGCACATCATACATATCCCTTTGCTCTACACACTGGAAAATGTGCAATATCCATGTCCCTTTCTTCATTTTACTTCTTTACCTTCTGAGGACTACAGCAGTACTATCTTACAAGGCCTCACAGTCCTGGGGATGAGGTATCTGACCTGCATTTTCACCCTGGAGTAAATATCTATACTACATCGATATGTGGAGTACGTGAGACCTAGGTAATACAAACCCACTCAAAGGTCTATGTGCAAATTGATGACAAAACTCCTAAAGCATTGCTAGTCTTTGTCTCGTCAGTTACTACAAAATAAAACATCTGTTTTAACATCTTGCCCACACAAGATCACAGTAACAAGTAGTTTTGTTGGGTTGGTGTTGTAATTTCAGGCCTCTAAAAACTACCTCTCTGCCATATGTACAATCCTATACTATGATCCATGTGTTGAATGTTTCACTTCAAGGCTCTGCAGGTTAAGGTGGCTGTGGTGCTGAAATTAAACAGCACAAAATATTACAGCTAAAATACCTGGGATCTGCATGCGAATGTTTAAACCTTGTGAAATTATATATAATATATATTTCTTTGCATCACTATCAAAGTGTAAAAAACACGTTTTTCCAATTAACTATGAACTATTTTACTCAAGGAGTCTTACAAAATTCCAGCCTGAGGTACAACAAGGACCTGGGTATAATATATCTCCATCTTTCAGCCCAACTCTTGCATCTGTTGTGACCTATGTATGGAGAATTAATTTACAGTTGAATGTGTATACACTATCACATTGCTATGTTTATAATGCCAAGTTACACAATGATAATCTTACATGTCACAACTGATCAGCAGCTGAGCTCAAGATACGTCAAACAGCATTACATCTTCCCAACCCTCACACTACATGCCCAGGAAAATAGAAGGAATATTCTTTGTGTGTTTTTTGAAAGATGTATGATGAAATACCAGTTCTATTACACCTAACCACCGGCAATTTCTTGCACTTGATTCACTCACTGGCATATTAAGGATACACACAACTGTGTCAAGTAAAAATAATAAAAGAAATAACCATTATTTTTGAAGAAAAAATAATTACAAAATGATGACTTCTACCTGTTTGGTAAACTGAGGTAATACACATCAATTTAAGTAGTATAACCATTTCATTTTTGTATTCATGCCATCCCCTTTTGGAAATAATTTTCAAAGCATAACAAAACAGCAATACTGTTTTCAAAATCAGCCACTTTTTTCATCACCATTCAGCTCATATCTTTACTTGTCACAGTTACATCAGTCCTACAACTGCACACTCTAAGTACACATGGATTAAAAGATCTGCATCCTAAAACGAATACATATCTTTGTTCTGGCAGAAGAAAACTATCACATAAGCAAACATGTACCGGCATACACTCTGTGAAAGGCAAGAATGAAAATAAAGAGAAAAAGAAGATAAAACAGTCTACCTCCAGTCTCTTCACAGGGTTTAGTGGCTTTATCTGATAAGGTCCCCCTCCCTTAACCCTTTCCAAGTATCAAGTCAATGATATACATAAAATGGTGCTATCATACATTCCTCTGTGTTTAAAGGAAGGGGGAGCCTAATTGCAATCATTATGGAAGCACACTTGAACACAAGGTAACCCTTCATAGTGACAGCGTTACACTTTTTATTGTGCACTGCATCCGTCTAACAAAAAAGAAAAGTGTTTGATGGCTGAATACTTTTTATTACAAAGCAAAGAGGCTGTCAATTTTACGAGTTCGTGAGAAATGTTTCTAAGGGCTGAATATGCCACTCCAATAGTCAAATGCCATTCAAACTCTGTGAATACAAACACACCTACAGTGAGTATCTTCCCTGGGCTTCTCCTCGGATTTCAAGTTCAGCGTCTACACTTATCTTTCATCGCATTCTTTCTTCTTGCTAGCACATATGCACATACCATTTTGAACTCAAAATATATGGAAAACAAAGACCTAAAACACATATATATGGCACATTGAGCAACAGTAACATCGCTACTTCTATTTAGGAAGATTCCATACAAAACATGGGAAAGGGATTTTTATGACTGTGTGTGACAGGGATCATGAGATGAGGAGACTGAGGTATGTATCACAAGGACCATGGGAAAGAATCACTTGAGACAGATATCAACTGAGGGGAAGGTGAAAAGAAAAATTCAAGTAATGAATGGGGATGTATTACAGGGACCAAAGAAACAGTACACTAAGGATGTCACATGGAACATGCAAAGAACAATCTGATACTATGTTTCATGTCATGAGATAAGAGAAAACAAAACTGTGCTAACTTACACATTACAGGGTTTATGAGATGGGAATACTGGGCCACGTGTTATATGGAATACAGAGGGCTGTGCTGAGGTTTCATGTCATATGGAACATGGGAGTACCATGCTTTTATGTTTCAACTATTGTGGAGGGGATATTGTGAGGGAATGTCCGAGGAACATGACGGGGTTATAATGAATGACAATGAAATATGGTAGATGATAATTAAGATGTTTTATGGTAAATATGAAAAGAGAACGTTGGAGGCTATGTGTTGCAGGAAACACTGGGTAAGCAAATTGATTCAGATACTAGCTGGACATGCTACCTATGAATGCAAAAATAAAGGCACTATCTAAATCCATCTTTACAAAGCTGCACAAACATCCTACCAATTCTAAATTCTGAAGGGAAATAATTTTACTGCAATGGGACAAAAGCCACTGGTGTATTCTCTTGGCCACTCCCAGGGTGTGTGCAGTGACACTAGTATATTTTGGTTTTAATCACAGTTATCTGTAGTGTTCCAATTCAGTATAAAATCTTAACAAAACCGAGACAACAAATATCCTTATAGGTTCACAAATACTTTATAAAATGCAACTAAACTCCACATGCAAATAATTCAACAGATCTTCCAAACAAAACACGAGAAATTATCAGAAACAACTACAATTACTGCATATTGATTTTGTCAATGGTTATTGTAATATATAAAAATCTTAACAGCTTAAATTCTAATTATGAACTGTGCTCAATTATAACACTGCAAAATGGCCCACACTAACTGGATCTAGGCATGGAACAGCCAGTTCTCCTGCACTCAACACATATGTACAAAGCCCTCACGTCCCAAACAACATTTATGTACATCACTGGTACTAATGTACACACACACACAGTCTTGTAGATAGAGAACCACCATTCTTGTGCTTCACTGATAATGGTTTTGTGCCAATTCTCATAATCTTTATAGCATGTGTGTACTAACACTGAAAACAAGCTTTTTATCCATAGTGGGTTCCCTATGCAATGTATATTAACAATACTGACCTACAAAATAATTTTCATCTTGTGCACGAAATATTTTGACAACCAACTGGTGTTGTCATACCATAAAATTGATGTGATACACATCAACTATGTTTGTATAAAAAATGAGGATAACTGTGAAGATGGAGCAGGATCAAATCAGGCCACATTTGCTTTTTCACTATGACAGGGGACTTACAGTTCACCCTACGTCACACTTAACGCACTTTTTGATATAATATTTATATATCCACTTTGGGTCTATTTTTCAAGAATCGTCCAAGTGCCCACATAATCCCTTTTTAAGTCCACAGAAAATTCATAGTAAATAGAAATATATTCCAGTATAAGGCTATGGATTCATGTGGACAAATCACAGTACAGAAGGTGGGTATAGGTTTTTAATAAACTTAAGGTTGCCAATACTTTCCTGTTTGGCCACAAGTATAGTGCGCACTGACACTAATCCTGCTTTCCTAAATACTGGTTATAGATCAAAAGGCTGGTAGGTATCTGAGGTTGATTCTAGATAGAAACTTTTGACATTACTAAAGTGTTTTTTTGGGCGGTAGTTAGACCTCCGCCATGAGCGACTGTGATTCAATAGGAGCAGCGGAGTCATAAAGGGTATCTGTATCTTGAGTTGGCTCTCCCTGTAACTGGCACTGGTTGTTCAACGTCCCTGCACCACAGTCACAGAAAAACCTGAAAAATATATTTTTTCAAAGATAAGACAATCTAGATAAACTGATACAAAAGTAGCTGCATCCAAATTCTTAACTCCTAAATCTTTCAATGTTAAATGGGTAATGATCATATATATATATATATATATATATATATATATTTATTTATTTATTTATTATACTTGATCGCTGTTTCCCGCGTTAGCGAGGTAGCGCCAGGAAACAGACGAAGAAAAAATACCCCATCCCCCCGCATGCACACATATATACATACATGCAC
>JAYMFT010000037.1:792020-805423 GCA_038088735.1 Panulirus argus | reverse complement strand
TATATATATATATATATATATATATATATGATATTATTATCTGGTGTAATGAGAACATTTTGAGGAGAACGCAAGGTCAAGCCTGCTCAAATATGTCCTATTTCGAGGTCACTTGGAGGTCAGGTCATCTGTGTGATGGTCATTGTTATTACCTGTGTTGGTGGGGATGACGGAGGAAGATGGTGGTGAAGGACGGGAGTTGGGGGGGAGGAGGATGTTGGAGGACATCATTGGTGGAGAAGGTGGCGGGGGGAGGGAGGGGAGGACAACATTGGTGGAGGAGTTGGTTGGTAAAGCATATAGCATGGGTGAGAAAGGTGATGGTGAACACTGGAGGAGGAGGAGGAGGAGGGGGAAGAGGGAGCTAGTGTTGGAGGAAGAGTTGGAGGGACGTGGTGTTGGAGGAGGATGAGATGGAAGAATGTGGTGTTGGAGGAAGAGGAGATGGAGGAACGTGGTGTTGGAGGAGGCCGGAGGAGGTTGGAGGAACGTGGTGTTGGAGGATGAGGAGACGGAGGAACGTAGTGTTGGAGGATGAGGAGTTGGAGGAACGTGGTATTGGAGGAGGAGATAGAGGAACGGGGTGTTGGAGGAGGAAGAGGAGAGTGGAGGAGGTTGGAGAGGCGACCATACAGAGGTGGAGTCGAGTGGTCCAAACATTAACCTAGCGAAATTCGTGAGGGTTGAGGGAGGGGACGGGAGGGGAGGGGAAGAGGGGAGAGGGGGGAGGAGAGAGGAGAGGGGGAGGGGAAGAGGGGAGAGGGGGAGGAGAGAGGAGAGGGGAGAGGGGGAGGAGGGGGGAAGGAAATTGAGGGGAAATGACGAGGAAATGACGTGGGACCCCACCCCTCCCCCCCGAAGCTGAGAGCCTCAGCCCCTCCTCCCTCCCCTCTCCCCTCCCCCTCACCTGGGCTGAGAGGGCCTGCCTCTCTCTCTCTCTCTCTCTCTCTCTCTCTCTCTTCTCTTCTCTTCTCTTCTCTCTCTCTCTCTCTCTCTCTCTCTCTCTCTCTCTCTCTCTCTCGGCCCTCCAACATAAGGGGATAGAATTTCTACTATCGTCAACGTCGCCACAGCCTCTTAGAAGTTTATTTTGTCTTCCCCTTATTCTGTTCTCCTCTAATGTAGGAAGACGGAGGGCTTCCTTCCTCATCTTCGTAGCTCATTCAATTCAGTTACGGGTACCATACTTATCGCATTCCTTCTGACCCTTTCCAACAATTCTACGTGGCTCTTCTAGCAAGGATACCAGCTTAGGGCGAATATACGTCGTGTATACCTTCCATATACGAGATTCTGACGTTGACCAAAATATAGTTCGCCTCCCTGAGGATCCTACTCGCGTGATCTTCAGATGACGAGTTTGGTGTGAAGTCGACGCTCATGTCCCTCTCAATATGGCTCTTACAATTCCCGTTCCCTAATACAGTACTCACCGTCTGATTAACTGTGTGATTCGTGCCGGGAACCCCGGCAAATTTATTGTGCGCCCCATACTCATCCTGTGAGCGGTAGAGGAAAAGGATCGTCTGATATGTTTAAACCCATTGTTACCTTCATGGCTTACAGTGTGTGTGTGTATGCAAAGAAAATTCACGTTAGGCGATGGCCACTTCAAGCCACAATCACCATTACATCACAATCACTACTACTCACCACCATACATTACAATCACCACCACAGACGCCACTTCATACTACAGTCAACACCACTCCACAATCATCACCACACACCACAAGCACCGTCACGCAACACAGTCATAAACACTTACCACCCCACACCAAAATAACCATCACACTCCGCAGTCACTACCACCCACAATAAACACCACCTCTCATCATAATTACCACCATACATAACAACGACCGCCATACACACACCACGATATCCTACGCCACAATCACCACCACACACTGGTCACTAACACCCACCACAGTCGCCACCTTACACCACAATTAAATTAGCATTCAAACCTTCCACTAACAAGTAACTGAACCAACCCCTCACGGCTCTAATCCTCCTGTTGCTCTGTATCCAGACCTAACCCCACATAAATCACACCCCAGCCAACCTGCTTCATAATGTAACCACAACAGTGCTGAGAATATATCTGCCATTGTCATAATTATGGGCAACACTGCATCGTTGGCCGTCTGGGTAGTCAACACAGAATTCATCTGCAGAAATATAGATGCTCTTTTTATTACACTATGAGTTTCATTAGAACGTTTTAATGATGAAAAGTATTTGCTACCAGACGAAGATTGAATTCGGAAAGTGTTCATTATGCCTCATTCTCTTTAATGAAAAGCTCGTCCGGGTGTAGACAGTCAGCTATGGATTTTGTTGGTATATGTACAGATGATGCCATTGCTCGGCTCTTCTTAATGGTACATTTAGCTGGAAACATAATTGCACGACCATTGTACGCAACGATCTCATCCATAAGTACGACTCTTTGCGACCCTTGAACCCGACGCTTTGATCCATGAGTATGACTGTGTCTCCCTTGAACCCGACGCTTTGATCCATGAGTATGACTGTGTCTCCCTTGAACACGACGGTTTGATCCATGAGCATGACTGTATACGACCATTAAACACGGCTGTTTGATCCATGAGCGCGATTGTATACGACCCTTGAACACAACGGTTTGATCTGTGAGCACGACTGTGCGACACTTGAGCACTATGGTGCGACAGCTGGGTATGATGGCTTGGTCTTTGATCCGATCCCAAACGGTCAGACAAAGACCAGCCCATCATCCTCACGGGAGTAAAATAAAAACCGAAAATGATCCAAGGATCATCGTAGACACCCAGCAACTCACACTCATTAAGTTGAATTTACCATCTTATAGCGTGAAAATGGCTTCCACTACTGCATATCTATTTCCCCCTCCCTCTATTATTTTAGTGAGGGTTCCTTCTTCGACCGGTGAGGTGCCCTCTGGGTCGCTGGCCATCTGTGGTGCTGCTGGGGTCGGCTGGTCGACAGGAGCCGCGCTGAGCATTCCACGCCCAACCCCTAATAATTTTCGCTGCGTGGAGGACCCCACCAGAGGAGGGTTGGTGCTTAATTGAGTTTAAATATGAGGAGCGTGTGATGACCGTACCTCTGATAGGGTAAAATAGTAGAGGAAATGTGTTTATTATCTGTGGTACAATGGGATACCATGATTCAACCTATCTTCACAGTGATCTCACGTTTATACATGCACTTATTTCATCACTCACCATATACTCTCGTTCGCCCGTTCCTTGTCCGATGAATCTCACTCACCATTCGGTCGAAGACACTACCTTGGCACAGCATCCTTCATGTTCTTACTTGCATTACCCTAACCGCTAAATCATTCAGGACCAGTTCATAACATAAACATGCCAAACGTTAATCAAGAAAGCAGTTAGTTTGAATCTTCCAATTTTAACGATTAAATCTATCATGGTCAATTCTAAATCAATTACTTCGTTGGGTTAGTATAGTTGAGATTTGGTTCTTAGTGGTGACATTACTGTAAAGCTGGTTATCTACGTCCCTGGCTACCTTTGACCAGACATCCACCTGGCTTCATTCCCTCATTCAACCAGATACATGGGGACCACATCGCCTTCCTACACTATCAACACCCAAGCCGCTCTTCACCTGAAGGTAACGTTACATCAGATACCACTGCACTGAGCTTCAAGCTCTCGACTCATCAACCCCTGCTGTCTGGAACTTGTCTTACCGATAAGGTGAGTAAAAAGGACTAGCCTCTTGAAAATTCTGTAAACCTTGAGATATACGGATACTAGAGAACCCTTTACGCATGTTGAGCCTTAGCCACCTCCAGCTGGGCGCGAAGACATCACTTGCAAAATCAGTTACGGGAAATATACTCCAGTTGAATGTGTTCCATAACAATCAAAATATCCGGAATAGCTTTAACATTACAGGTATTCTGTATTCATCCCGTTTGAGATAAAGACAAAGAGCAGAGTCTACCACATATCCTTAAGAACTCGGTACAAGTTAACCATGCTACGGAATGTGACCCCACAGTAGCATAATCTTTACCACTGACGTAAAGAAGATCTGCCCATTCTGCTTCTCTCGCATGCAAGAGTTCTGCTATCATGCACGCTACGTATAATGCCATACCCACAGACGCCAGACCCAACGAACAAACTATACAGAACTTGAGGCGCGATCTCTGTTGAGAATCTTGGACTCTGCCAAGCATAGTTTGATACAAGGCCTGCACAACTCCGAGACCGCGGTACCTCCAGCAATAAATGGTACCATCGAGGCAGGCTGCCCGCCTAGTAATATATGAAATTTCAAGGTAGTGAGGAGTCTTATCTCAGCGGGAGGCACATCACCTAGCTGCAGGCGGCTTCACCAGAGGCGGAGCCTCTGGATGCAGTGTGATGTGTTAAGGCAAAGCTCAGGTTGGCGTGCAAGGAAGCTCATGAAAAGTTCAAGCAATCTAGATTCATTGAAAGTAACTGGGCCACAGTCTTTAGTGGCTCCGTAAAGGGAGATGTATAGGAAAACTGGACCTTAAACGATACCAGAAGCAATGTTCTTAAAGAGGAGGTAAAGAAAGTGACAGAAGGATAAGGAAAACTACCTTGTACAAACCCGGAAGGAAAAGCAGCACTTAATAGAACATAGAAGCTAAAGTACTGATGATAATAAATAAACAATGAGAAAAAGAGAAAGATGGAGAGATAATAGAAATTGAAAAAAAAAACTAATTGAAAAAATCTTAGAGAAGGATGTGCGGCTTTTTTTGTTTGTTTGTTTGTTTGTTTTTTAGTCTTTTTAATCACAAGCCCATCAAGATCACGTACACATACGAACGTTGTTTCCATAGTTTTTGGCGGGGTGTGTTATAGGAGTGGCCAAGGAGGAGGGTTCCCAGAACGCTGGTATAACACAGGGATATCCATAGGTGTACGTTTTCCTCTCTCTTCCTACGTATCCTTTGTTCTTGGCACCCTACAGACACCGAGTGAATCTGGCATCATTCGTGTCTTGTAAGATTCAACAGCGGCCAGTGGAGGGCGTCAAACGTGTACAGCCAGGGGGGTGGGGGGAGAGAAGGTTGACGCCTGCAGGACACGCACACACCTGAGACCCGACCGGCCAGCCGGCTAGCAGACCGCCCGTCCAGCACAGCCCGCGAGTCAGTCAGTTCGTTGCATCAGAAACGTGGATGAATGAGGAAACTGCCACTTGCTCTCTTCCCCAATATACGTCGGTCTGATGATCTTTCCTGTACCGATTTCAACTAAAGGCGAAAGCCTTTCGTTTTAAACTTAGATATGGACAATGTCTCGGATTTTGAACTTTTAATTCGATATCGAAAAAGAAATTGCTCGTAAACACGATAGAAGACGAAACAGTACATGTATGTAAAGTGGTCATAGTATTCACTCGAACTGTAAGCATTTCTTATGAAATATTTGCTCGTTGAAAAGTATTTCTATATCATATGCTAAACATTATTTTTCGTAATATTGCGATACTTCTGTATGCAAATAGGCTACCGGGCCATGTATTTTACCCAATAAAGAGTTATCTCTACTCTTTAAATCAAGGCTAAACCAGCCCCGCCCTCACCTCCTCTGTATCCACACCCTATACTAATTGTATTCCGATGTCTAGCCTCTATCCAACCATCCTAATATTATCCTGACCGTTCGTTCTCGGTGCTTGCGTAGAACTACGGTGGTGGTGATAGGAGTGGGATCGATGTGGTAGTGTGACGATGGTATGTTGGGATGGTGGGTATTTGTGGTGGTGGAGGTGTGTTCGTGGTGGTGAGGGTTTTATAGTCTTCGGAGTATTGATTGCGGTACTGGTTGTTTGTTGTGAGGGACGTTGGTGGTAATGGTGGAAGAAGAGGTAATGGTTTTCGATGGTTTTCGGCCAGGGGATATAGTGGTGGTGGTTGCATTATGTGGTGGTAGTAGTACTGTGCGTCGTGATGGTGGTAGGCGGTACTACTGGTGGTCCCCGTGGTTGTGGTTGATGGTGAGATGGGGGTCCTGTTGTGGTAGTTGTGGTCAAAAGACTAAGGATTGATGCCAGCAAAGTGATAACAGTGGTAGTGGATTGTAGCAGTGGTGGAGGATGGTATGAATGATGGATGTTGGTAGTAGTGGTGGTGATAGTGGTGGTGGTGGTCTTGTACATGTAGGTGGTAGTACGTGTATGAAAGGGTCAGGGTTAGCCCGGGGCTGGTAGGAAGGTCGTAATGGTGACGTGGTTCTGCCGCTGGAGGTTGAGATGGATGGTAGTGTGTGGTGGTGCGAATCTCTGAGCCAATCGATCAATCGGAGTCCTGTGGAAATCTCTTCCACTTCGGAACTAGAAAGCCCCTACTTCAAATACGGATCTCGTAGTGATGATAAGTGGACGTTCTTCTTTTCCGTTATGAAGGCTGGATCTCGGATCATCTGCAGGAACGATAAGGATGGCAAGAACAATCATGTGCAACGCTCTAGATGGAAAACGAATGGAGAGGTCTACATATTCAGGGTTCTAGGTTGTTAAGCTGATGGCTTGAATCTAACGACAACCGATCATGCGTTATTTACATACTCTACGAATTTCCCGCTGCTGCTGGGAGCATCGACATCTGTTAACACCTTAAAAAAAAAGAGAAAAGAAAATGTCGTCCTCAGTGTTGATTAACTGCGGTCATGATGACCGGTGTGTATCCCAGGACACAGAGCTAACCCTGTGGCTGCTCTCCGCCCGTTATTTCCACCATATTAATTTGCCTGTGTACCCACCGTAACCACTCCGTCACGCCAGAAACGCGTGCCTAGGAGATTTGATAACATTGCGTCGGCGACAAAAAAAAAAAAAATTAACGAGTTTTCCGCGCTTGTATGAGTCAAGAGCACAAGTAAATGTATTAGCCGGACCCGTGATGTACGACCTCCCGTGACGCCATCTGTATGCAGACAACGTAAGCTTCTCCCTTCCAGGCGACTTCTTACTGGGAATATATATTTTCTAGACGTCAAAATTATTTTTCTATTATATCATGAAGACTTTATTGTCAAATTATCGAAAATTAGATACATAAATTATCATTTCCATAACGTTATTTTTCTTGGGAAATCTCGAGGACTATAACACCGACCGATGATGAATTTTCCACATTCTGGTAATCACAGAAGGCCAAGGGGTGCGACCGTGGGGCCCAGTGTGAACATTTAGAGTCATCAGGCGGAGTCGTTGGGTACCCTGCATACCCCAGTGTTCAGTAGTGTGAGGATCTCGATTCATCTTGTGTCGGGCGCCGCATCAGCCTCTCCCGCGCGCCACTGGGGGCCCCGCCCGTGTTGTCCCTTCGTCCCGATGGCTAGGATTATGGTTTCGTTCTGTGGTGTGAACGCTACAATTTTTTCTCCCATTCAGCAGATTTTTGTTGAAATATAACGACATCTGGATGAACATCTCCAAGTTATCATGAGTGCTAGAGAGAGCACTCGAGAATACCAGATAATCCTATAATTGATTGATTTAATTTACGTAGTGGATGTACCGGACGCATCACTGGGCATCCCCGTGTGGCTGGCAGCCCCCTGGTGGTGGGTTTAACAACTATTCGCACCTATCGACAAAAGCTAATCGTGATGCGCCGCAGTGGGGATGACAGATTCAAGAAATATGAGAAATGGTGTGATCCTCTCACGATCTTAAGACAAAGTGACTGCAAAATATATGAAGAGAATCCGGTGTGCGAGGCGGGAAGCCTTTGGAGGCGGTGATAGATACGAAACTCGTTAAAACAACGAGCCTTTATCTAACAACTTGAATACCGGCAGCTGGGTATAGCAAACACAAGGCACGTCAAGCGGGAATATATTCAATCTGATCTCAGAAGATGCACACCCTCCATGCTCGTCTTCTTTATAGGTTTAGACCAACGTAGTGAGACCCACCATCTTTAGTATCCAGTGCAAAATCCAATAGACAAAAATGCACCAAAGTCAATAAGGAAGGCATGTCTGTCTACGTGTTCAGTTGTGTGTATGATCTCGGGGACCACTGTACCTACTCAGGAGAAAATTCTGAAGATTAGACTGTCGTTTTTTCAGCGATAAGAATTTTGAATATTTCTCTTATACCCTTTCTGAATGATGAGGTATTCTGTGAGTGAGGTGAGACATTAAGATTTAGAGGGAGTTTTGAAGACAGAATGACTTAACTTTTCTTTTGTAGAATATCTTAGTTGAAGTTAAGGTAGAGATATTGTTTAACAGCAATGGAGAATGTTGCTGGCAGAGTGAATTGTGAGTGTGTTTTGCTTGAGTTAGTGTATATTGAGTATTGTCAGAGTGGTTTTCCAAGTGCGTTTGATTTATAACAAAAGAGAGATCTGATACGTAAATATGTGACTCGGAGAAGTGCATTCAACTTCATTGGTGTTTGTTGAGTAATTCGGCAAAAATGAGTGCGCATGGACTCGCATAATGTGTAACATGAGAGTGTGTGTGTGTATTTGGTATATAGGAGTAAACTGTCATGGTGTATGTTGAGCATGTCTCTGTGCATATGCTGATATGTGTGTATGTGAAAATGTGCACATAACTACGTATATAGAGAGTAAGGCGATGTGTGTTTGTGTCATGAGTAGTAAAGTGTGGTATGCTGAGAAAAATGTTGCTGGTATGTGGCACTCGGTAGGGCGCCCCAGTATGTTAGGGCTAGTCACACACTCTGTCATGTGGTAACTGCTGAGGTGCGTTGATGCACGGGAATTTCAAAAGTGTGTTGTTGTGTTGAGACTTGTACTGTACGTTGGTATGTCGGTCATGCTAGAGTTCGTCTTACTTCACAGCAAAACCTGACTCCAAAAGCAGACTCCTCACGATCGACGGGTTCCCCAACGCAGAGGGAGACAAGCAGACTCGCCCCCTCCTGAGGAACATCAGTAACACTTGCACTACTAAAAACAGCCCCACATTATAAGCGAATAGAATACACAAGATCTGCTGTAACCAGATGTGTCAGCTTACAAAACAGACAAAAGGAAGCTCCGAGACATTAACAACAGGTGAACGCTACCCCACGACCAACTCGTAATCTACATCATTTCTCTATGATCTCAACCGGAGTCAGATATCCCCTGCAGAACTCCCTTGGAGCTCATGATACTGCACATCAGGAAGGAGGTTATAAACTCTTTAATGACGTAAAGTAGGTAGGAGCCACAACCACAACCTTTTCTACACTACCATGCAGCTCTAACAAGGCGCACCTACACCTGAGCCTCTTCATATCACATAAGCTCTCCGAGTTTGAGACAGAAGACCTACGGTCAACCTATAAAATACCAGACAAGATCGTACATTACAACTTTCCAACAACGAATAGATAGACAGAAACATATATAAAGAGACGTACAAAAAGATAGATAAATAGACAGAGAAATATAACAAGGAAACGCTAGAATTCCCATACCTCATCTCACACCGATGCGTTAAATATCGTATGTAAGATATTCAAAATCTCAATCGATATCTAACAATCGAATTTTCATCTCTATTATTGGCGACGACGGGACTTCAGGAAAATCGGGCCGGGGGCCTGTCTTCAAGGCGATTTTATTCCAAGGAGGAACAATAACGGCATCACTTTTTTCTCCAGCATAAGTAGTCATTAACGCCGCTAAACCTAGAGCCAGCTACCTTATATCGGCGAGTCGTATGTTAAGGCAAAATTCCTTTAAGAAGATACAGCAATATATGCTAACCGTAATGATGGCTAGATATAAATGATCCGTTTCAATTTGATTTGATGACAGTTCATTTCTTCATCGAATGCATGTGAGAATGTCGCTATCCATACTGTGAACAAATGAAAAGGCGACAGCCTACTTGCCGCTCCTCAGCATGTCGACGGAGGGGATACGACCCACACAAAGAATTCCCGCCTCGCCACACGTAATTCTGCCCGCCCGTCATGATATATTTTGTTCTGAGAAAGATTTAGAAGTATGGGGTCGCCAGAGGTTGGGGTGGAAATTTGCACATCTGAGTTACTTATTGTAAAAGAGAGATGTTGACATTCTGCCCACAGAGTCTTTGCCTCTACAAACTCCTGACGCTTTGACAACGTTCCTCTTTTTGCAAGGATCGCAATATATGTCTCCCGTATCCCTTCCTTTTGCTCTCATCTCTTTCCTGGCTCACCGTATTCGCTCTCCCATCCTCTTTCCTCTCACTCACTCCCTATAATGCGCCGTAAAGACCTTCCCTCCGTGACCCAGAATGACCCAGGTCACGCTGTGTTACGTCACAATGGCGTCCAGCCGGCCCGACTATGACAAAGTGGTCTGCGGGATTTTCAAATTTTCCGCTGAACAGACGATCCGCGCGGGAAGATATTAGGCTCGCGCTACCTAAGGTGCGTCTTCATTTGTCACCCCCACAGACACTGAGGAACGCAGACAATAACATAGATTAATCCACATAAGTTTAATTTTCCCTTCTTCTTCCCCATTCATAGAAGCCAATCTTCTCATTTCACATTTATGTTGCATTAGTAGAATTTTACGATAGTACAGGAGGAAGAGCATTCAAGGTCGTTCGTTTATACAGTGTAGTCTGAGAGAGATTGGACTATGGAAGAGGAAAAACGAAATTGGAAGAGTGTAGGACCAGCATTCTCAAATGTCCAACACGAATATTTGTGGCTAGGTTTCTATTTCTAAGTTTGCCATTAATATCGTTAAAGGAAAATATATAGACAGACAAACACAAAGACAAAATTAATCTTTCCTTATCATGGAAGAAAGTCACAGCGTCGCACACATCTACACTCTAAAAGGGGCTTTCGTATCTATCTGTCCGTTCTCGGTCCATAGATACGGCGAGGAGTTTGCCAGACGTAGGAAGACTAATCCCCTTACATACTTCTGTACTAATAGCTCATTCTTTTTCTTGACAGGATAGAAATTGTTGGCTGCTGGGGTGAAATATCTTCGGGTAAATATTTTGCTGTTGAGCTAGTAGGCTGTGCCAGCAATATGGGAGGTGTGGAGAGGGAAATTGGTTGTGTGAATGATTGTACCACTGAACAACGCCATCCACCGACCAGGGTGTGGTGACCAGGAAGGGAGAGAATGATGGTGGTGAGGAAGGGTATAGTGGCCAGTGAGGGTGAGGTGGTTGTGGGGGAGAGTGTTGTTACCAGGAAAGGAGGGTGTAATGGTGGTTAGTTGGGTGTGGTGGCCAGGGGGTGGGAGTGGTGGCGGTGATGGAAGATGCCGTAGGCCTCCGTAGAAGCGAGCAGACGAAGGCTCGAGTCTGCCAGTCTATGTAAAATTGGAAGTATCGGTCTGCATTTCTGTGTGTAATTACCAGTGAATACTCTCTGAGGAAGGAGTTAATTTGTGTCAGATTATTATTTGTGTGTCGCAGGGAGAGAGTTTTACATTCATATGTCCCCGTCTCTTAACTTTGTATATCTATGTACAATATATTTAATCCCATGGATGTATGCACTCACACTCACCCCAGCCTAAACCAGGCACCCATTTATCTACCAGTTCCGAGGGGAGGAAGAACAACTGGGATAGGTGTAGGCCGACCACCACGCTCAGGACTCGAGCCCAAGCGGATCCGATTCTGGGCTGGCCCGTGCCGACTAATGGTCAGTCACTACACCACAGAGGCCCGTTTGTGCATGTGAAGAAAAATATTTCCTGTATGCAAGTAATGTGGTCTAAAGAGAGAAAACGTGATTCGTCCAAACCTTTTAAGTCTTTGATAGGGCTGTCTTGTACTCCACTGGCCCTCACTCGTAGGATTATCTCCGTTTGTAGAATCACTCAGTACTGGAATGCGACCTGGCTCGCTCGCTGTCTCGTCCTGAGCCACAATCATCAATGGTTGTGGGGACTTTTGCTACACCGACCACAGGTTGAGTAAGAGTGCTCAATGAATTAGCCTCAATTGCGGCAAAAATAAAGAATCAGTGTTGGGGATTGGTCGCACCGCTCCCGTGACCAAATCTGCACGAGCCCTGTGTGAAGACTCCCTCGTTACCTACCTCGGCCCCAGAGAGTTAGTTTCTGCGAACTTCCCAGAAAATTTGTGCTTACAGACGCGTAGACATCATTAGCACCGCAGTGGGCTAGATGAGCATCCCTTGTTTGAACCATGAACCGCTGCGGCTTCAGCTGGACTTTCCACCTGCGTCCTCACCCGGTAACTTAGCAAACCATCCAAAGCTCACGACCACGTCTAGCAGTCACTCAAGTTCCGGTGGTCATGAACCTGTACTTGAGACCAGTGAGGTAGAAGGAGTTTAGACAAGATGGAACACGCTACTGCTATTAACGATCTCTTGGCACCACCAGGTTAGATACTAAACACACACACCAGATGTCAGTCACATTCTACTATAGTCTGTTCTAATATTTCAGGATCATTTTCAAACCAAATAACTAAGAGTATGACATACAGGATTATATGATTCTATATGAACGGTTAACTCCACCGTTACTTTGGGAATGATTAAACACATGGCGTATTAACAACATTCCTCTCGAGTGGAAAGATTTGTCATAAACATAAAGAGACTTGGATGGAGCCACATTGAGAGGAATTATCTGTACTATACCTGTACGTCCTCAGCTGAGAAGGGTAGATACGAAATGCGAAGGTGGGGAGGACATATCCTCAGTTGACAAACATATTTGACAAGCTTCATCAGGTTTTATGCACCATTTTCTAAAAAAGGACAGGAAATTGTTATGTAACCTTATAGTACATATTTTAGGCATTGATTACATATAATGTTGAAAATGAAATTAATTAAAGACTGGCCACTGTAATCGAATTGATTTTATCTAATCTGCATAATCTACTGGCTCAGGACAGCATAACTTTAATGAACTGTGATCCGACGCAGAGTGCGATGACCAGCTCCTTCACTCTCATTTTGACAAATCAGCGACATCACATTGACTTCTGATCTCTTCCGACGGCAAGGACAGCACTCCTCAGTTGTGGCTACATCAGAACTGTGGTATAATATCCCGTGGTGTAGCGGTTAGCGTTGCTGAACTGTGACGCATTCACGGGCCGCCCAGGGTCGAGCGCATAGGTTCGAATCCTGGTTGCGGCAGTCTGTCCATAGTCAACCCAGCTTATCATCCACTCCTAGAGGTTGGTCGATGAAATGGGTACCTATCCCTGGGGATAGGGGGTAAAGAATACTTCCCACGTATTCCCTGCGTGTCGTAAAAGGCGACTAAAAGGGGAGGGACCAGGAGTCTGGAAATCCTCCCCTTCTGTTTTTACTTTTCCGAATGAAAGAACAGAGAAGGGGGCCAAGTGAGGATTTTCCCTCTAAGGCTCAGTCCTCTGTTCTTAACGCTACCTCGCTAA
>JAYMFT010000037.1:774066-785077 GCA_038088735.1 Panulirus argus | reverse complement strand
AAAAAAAAAAAAAAAAAAAAAAAAAAAGGCAGATATAAAACAGCTCCCAATCAGAAAAAATAATAAGGGCACCTAGGCAAATTCCCAACTTCTAGGAAGATTTCATGATGTTAATTATATGGCGTTTCCATGATAAAGCAGAGGATGTTACCATATGCCTCAAACAAATTATTCCAATGCATTTGTGATACTCTTACATATCATATCAATGACTGTGGCTGCTCTAGATATTTACTGTGCCCTCAGTGAGGCAATTTTCAATAAATCTTAAAAAATACTAAATTATGTATTTTGTCCAACCATTCACAAGTGTTTCTGAAAACAATAATAGAGTATATATCTTAATAAAGCAGAATTACTTAATTACATGGTGAAATTAATAAATGAATAAATGTTCTGGATGTAACACCATACGATGGTTCCCAAAGAACGTAATATATGCACATCTCACAAAGCAATAGTTATAATTCCTAACATGTGTCCCATTACTTACATAAAACTATAAACATTATTCATGCACATATCCACATTCATTATATATATATATTTTCTTTGCTGCCTGGGCAGTAAAAAAATGATGCACTAACCCTAATGCATTTTGATGGTTAATGCAGTCGATTGGAAAAAATATGGACAACGGATGCAGAACTTGTCTGAAATGCCAGTAGTTAATTTCTGGCTCATTAGTCTGCTGTTTACCAAGCCTGGAATTTTTAAATGCCCCTGACTGTATACTGCATACTTGTAGTCAACTGCTGAAGGTATAATATGCCATGCATGGCATATAAGCAGGCAATGGGTTAATGACCATGGTCTTGAACATTGCAAAGGCACACTCTGAACATTTTTAAAGACTGTATGACTGTAAACCTTCATAACCTTCATAACAACAACAAAGGGTGTACAAAATCATACCAATAATGCTTACCACTAATTCATAATAATGCTTAACAGTAATTCATTCTCTTTCAATCTAACCTCACGCCAGGGATCACAGAACTAATCTCCAACGCTACTTGATACTACTCCGATTAGTAGAACTAACTTTCCAAAAGCTACAGGAAGAAGTTTCTAAAGCCAATACCCAGTTATGTTATTGGTCACCAGATGAATAATACTTTCCAATACAATCAGCTGCTTGCCATACAGCCAGACAATGCAAGAAATCTAACATAACTGGATTCAGTTTTGTCTAGCATGAGATTATGTGACAAGCAACCAGTCACAAACATTACTATTGCAATACAATAAACTCACATATACTACAAATATCAAATAAAATCATTAAGTCTAATAACCACAACCTAATTATATCTTAATTTATATTTGTAAATTGTTTACATACCTGATCTGCTTTGCAAGAAGCTCATAAAACTCAAGACTACAATAAACACCAAGGAATTGACTAACCTTGAGCTTTTTAAGGTAGCCCATCTTGATGATGTCGTCACTGTTGACATCATTTCCAGCGGAGCGGTTTTTGTTATGCAACATTTTGTTTAATAATTTCCACCACAACACTACACAACACTTCTGGTGCAATGCTAACTTGGATTTTGTGGCTTTCATAAAACAGCTGTTTTCTTTTTCTTTCTAGGCACAGATAATCTTATTTCACTTGGATTTCCAAGGCAATCGTTATGATTTTCACATTCCTTCAGAAAATATTTTTCCAGTACTTCACATACTCCACCTCATATCACTGAGAATGATGTGGAAGACTGGCAAAAGATTTTTGACACTGTGGACTGTTTATACATGCCAGTCTTCCTAGCTGCTAATATCTACTGAGGTGTTTGAAGCTCACAAGCAACAGTAACTAAAGGTAATGACTTAGAAATTAATGATATGGTAACACTCCTCAGGTACATGATCACACTTAAGACTTGTTTACCTGAAGTACCAATTCATATGTTTCCTTCACAGCTGACAAATGAAAAGTCTTACTTAACAAGAATCTCAGTTTTACAATCAATCACAAGTTTCTTACATTTTCTAACTTAATAAAATAATAAACTAGACATTTTCCACACCTAAACAACAACAACAGTAACAACAACAAGTGTGCCAGCACTGGGTTGAGCAACAGCATTCTAACCCAAGAATCTACTTCTGTTCAAATAAAAACAATTTGTTTACTTGCTTTCAACACTTTCCATTATGCACTATATAATAAGTTTGTTTTCTAGAAGGTTACTTATGATGTAAACCATACCATATCTTCTGCTACTCTCAAGTAAAGCGGCAGTCATATACTGTATAGCTGCAATAAGCTGCACATTAAGAGTTGCTACTCCAACAGCAGCAGAGGTTCAACTTATTTTCATTTTTACATTGTTATCCAATAGTGGGGACCCACTACATTGTCAGTCCACACAGTCTGTATCAAAATACTAGCAACACAACAATGACATTATGTCAGATATCAAGTACAATATCTTTAGTTTAATCAATGACATAAGTGTAACATGGCTATAGGTTACACATCGTATTTATGGTGGAAACTCGCAAACAGTATCACGGATATCAGCTGCCATGGCGATCTTCAGAATCTGAAATGAAAAGAAAAATCAACATAATAATAAACTCCATGTACAGCAAGTAAAAGTTATAGTGATGCGACCAAACAAGATATACCCTTGTGAAAAGGAGAACATGCAAGGTACCAGTATTCTTTCATGATACAGAAAATATTTGGAAAATTAATTGTGGTAACAATTATGAAAATCTACATTCTGCAATAAATACAAACACACATACAATAATCATTAACTTAAACTATGTTAAAGCAAAAGCAGTTTCAAAAGAGGCTCAGCACAGCTTGAAGATATTGGAGGGGCAGAGAGAGAAGAGCATATCAATACCCCCTTCAACTCCATTTAGTCATAAAAAATGTGTATCTTGTACCTTATATGAACAAAGAGAGTTTGTCTCTATACAGGTGGAATATGAGACACCACAACCCACAGACCCATGTTACCCTCCATAACCTGGCTGATCAGGTACACGATGTAAATGCCTGTTCAACAACACTTATTTCATTTCTTCAACATGAAATACACAAAGCTTCTATACTCACTAATGCTAAGTTGGCCCAGAAGCCATGCACCTCTTCCATAGCTAAGGTAGCTGTTTGGTTCATACACAATGTTCATGTCATTACCCATTCATTTACATTCTATTCACAGTTCTTCTGTAAAATAATGTTAAAAATTGGGAACATAAAAATCTAAATGATTTTAGGGCATCAGCACTTTACATTTGCTACAAAACAAAGACATAATGAATAGGTTTCATTCGAAAACAATGTTGTCCCTGACTTCGACCGTTTGTAATACATGTTTAAAATTTTTAACATCCTCTCTAAAGTGCTAATGCCTCAAAATCATATAAATCTTTATGTTCCCAATTTTTAACATTATTATATAAAAGAACAGGTCTGATTATCAACTAAGAACATAATTAGAGTGAATAAATGGATAGCAACAAGAACATTGTATATGAACCAATCTCCTACCTTTGCTATGGAAGAGGGGCATGGCTTCTGGGCCAACTTAGCGAATGACATCTATAGTACAGGTAGATCTTCAGTCTGAAAATCTACAGGCCAAAACCATTCACACTCCAGTTACCTGCACATTTAAGATTAATAACAAATGACAAGGATTTCAAAGTTTGCATTAAAGACAATAATAATCTCTGCTTTTCTAAGATATTTATGTGGTTCTTGCCTTCACTCTGACCTTGTAATGACATCCAGTTCCTAGAATTTAATCCTCTATCTTCTATTCCTTACAACTTTCCTCTTTCCTTTGACATTCCTAAAATTCCATCTCTTGACTCAATGAACATTCCTGGTATTACTGTAACATTCACTCAGTCTTGGAAGTCAGCTAAGCCTGCCTCTACAAAACTGGAAGTCCAGTTTAGATGTTGAAATATCTCTTTTTTGGACAGTTGCTCCATTTACACAGATGATTGATCCATTCTTGTATGAAATACTGCTCTCACATCTGGGGTGGTTTGAGCTGTGCATCCTTACTTGCCAGAGTTAATTCAAAAGCAGTCCAACTTACAAAGTCTCTACAGCTAACTTCAAAAATTAACCTGCTTGCCCTATGCCACACTGTTGGTTCACTTTCCCTCTTCTATAGGTACTAATTTGGCTTTTGCTCCCAGGAGTTAGCTGCTTGTGAGGCCCCATCACTAGCTAGATCATGCAATACTCAGGAAGCGGATGCAGCACATGATTACTGTGTGGCCGTTGGCAACTCATTGGTGAGCCATTTTGGTAATTGTTTCTCTCCCTAAACCTTAAAGGGATGGAACACTCTACCCTCTTATGTCTTTCACAACAACTATGACCCAGCACATTCTAAAAGTCAGGACTTTCGCTTCCTGTAAAACTCGTAAATATTTTCCTTGTCTCTTCCTTTTGCCTTTCATTAACTTCTCAGTATTTCAATTAAGGCCAGGCCTTGATGTCAGACTTCTGTCCATGACTGGAGCCTCCAATTTTGAAAAAATCCAAACTCTAACTTAGCGTACATTACACTTGAGAGACGTGGAACCTAGGAAGAATTTTGAGTAAGAACAACTACTGAATGTTACCAAATTTCTTTTGGTATATATTCTAATGTTTAAAAACTGAAAAAACCTCTATAATTCAAAAAATGGAATCTGAAGAGCACTGAATATAATATTAAAAAAAATGTGGTTAGGTTTCAAAAACCAAATATTTACAGCTTTCTCGCTCTGTGGCAACTTTTGAGGATTATTTCATTACCCTTGCCAATATTCTTTTTTTTTAAACAGACTGGGCACCATGCCTCCAAAACCTTCTATTTGTAAAGTTTGACATTACTTGCATGTGCATTTTATAGAACATTCAAAGAGATATGTCGATATGTCATTTCCAGTGATTCCAATTTCTAAAGGTAAATATCTGATCTTTAGTAATTTTCTAACTCTTTAATTTTACCCGCCTTAGAAAAAAGCAGTAGTTCACAACAGTATTCTAGTTTGAAGAATAGATGAATACTAACAGTCTCACAACAGTATTCTAGTTTGAAGAATAGATGAATACTAACAGTCATTTAAAACAAAATACTAAAATTATCATTGACAATAAAGTATTCACACACTGAATGCACTGATTTTAATTTCATCACTATACCTATAAATACATGTTACAGAATAAAAATGATTGTAATCAAGAAATGTCCATGCTTTAGTTGTTTGAAAAAATAAAAGTTACCACTTTGTCCAAAAGGAGTCAAAGGAGGAAAGCACTTACTTGTGTCATTTGATCTGGCCAACTTGATGTTTTCTGAATGGTTAATTCATCTCTGAGCATTAAATTCTAAAGCTATTCAGAGATTCTTATGTGCATTCTTTTATTTCTTGCCCCTTCATGCACTCAGAACCTTAACCTCCTCTTCCACCCTCAGACTCACTTTAGTCCCCATGGTTTTATCCACGGCCATGTCTAATCCCAGGTAGCCAAAGCACTCCACACTCTCCTCACAATTATCATTTGTTATTTCAATACACACCGAAGATTTCAGGTAAAAGTTTATGAACTAAAAAATATTTTTTGCAAAGGCATTCAAACCCAGCCTTACCAAGCTCTATAAAACCCAAAGCTAAGGAGACACTTTTTCTGTAATACATTTGGATTAACAAAATATAAACTTGCTTCACATCATCAAACCTTGCAAGATTTCCTTACACTTCTGATTCATAATGATAAAATTTAGGAAAACATCAAAACTATCTTTCATCCTTTGATTTCAACATAATTACCCCCATTACCCACATCACCATTATCGCTGGATACTAGGTGATTTTGTTTTACAATGCAATGGTAGTTTCAGATAATACAGTAGCAGTTGCAAAACATGATTTGGAGCATTATATAGGTACAGTAAGTCACTGAATAATATCAATTCAAGTGGTAGCTGTGATAGTCATAAATAACAAAATGCAATTACTTCACGATATATATATATATATATATATATATATATATATATATATATATGAGACAATGTGCAGTCATTCATATAAAAGAAGATGACGCACTTGTAAAAGAATCAACAGAACCTATAAAAATATCACCTAACATCTCTAGTAAACAAATTTCATCTTAATGCTCAACATTCTAGTCAAAATATACCTTTCATAACTGAGCATCCTGCAAATACCACTGAACATCAACAAACAGACGACAGACCAAGCAGCCATGCAATCCTCAGCACCAAAACAGTTTGACGATGGTATATTTTTCCTACACATTTTAGCTAGTAGGAAAGTTCAGGGGGGGTTTTTATAGGTGCTGACTTTTCATAGTTATGCAAAGTTTTCACAGATTCTGATTTTTCTACAAGTGTTTTACCATTTCCAACTTTTACAATAACTAACCCCATATTTTCCTAATATATAACACTTACTACTATATCCTTATCAAAATTTGTGGAAGGAATCATAATGCTCTAAATCACTTAATATCCACTGCTAATACTTGGCAGTAATGCTAACAATAACAGTAGGGGTAAAATGAACTTTTATCAAATAAACAGTTTTAATATATTTTTACTTTTGCTGGATATGAATAAACAAACCAAACAAGCCTCTACAAATTTCTTTTTGAGTCTGTCTATGAAAAAGTTAGCAAACTAAATCATTCTATATATCTATCTATGAAGAAGTTAACATACTATATCAATCTATGTATTTGTCCATAAGGAAGTTAGCACATGTCATTCTATGTACTTGTCTATGAGGAAGTGAACACAATGTATTATTCTATGTATCTGTCAATGAAGAAGTTAGCACACAATATCATTCTATGTATTTGTTTATGATGTTAGCACTCTATATAATTCCATATATATTTATGTATGAAAGAAATTAACACTATATCATTCTATGTTTTTGTCTATATCATTCTATGTTTTTGTATATGAAGAGTTTATCAAACGAAATCATTCATTGAACTTATCTATGAAATAATTAGCATGCTATACTATTCAATGTATTTGTTTACGAAGAAGTTAGCACACTACATCATTCTGTATATCTGTCTATGAAGTTAGCACATATCATTCCATGTATTTGTCTATAAAGAAGTTAGCATACTATATCATTCAATATAACTGTCTATAAACTTGCCACAATGCAACATTCTATGTATTTGTCTATGAAGAAGTTAGCACACTATATCATTCTATATATCTATCCATTAAGTCAGCATACTATATCATTATATGTAACTGTCTATGAAGAAATTACCACACTATATCACTCTATGTATATGTCTATGAAGAAGTTAGCACACTAAGTTATTCTATGTAACTGTCTATAAGATGTTAGCACTATCATTCTATGTAAGTGTCTAAGAAGAAGTTAACACACTATACCATCATATGTAACAGTCTATAAAGTTAACACACTATATCACTCTATGTATCTGTACGAAGTTAGCACACTTTACCATTCTATGTATCCGTCTATGAAGCTAACACGCTATACCATTCTATGTAACTGTCTATGAACAACTTAGTACATAATATCAATCTATGTAACTGTCTAATAAGTTAGAACATTATATCATCCTATGTATCTGTCTACGAAGAAGTCTGCACAATATATCATTCTACGTATGAGTCTTTGAAGACGTTAGCACACTATATTACTCTACATATCTGTCTTTGAAGAAGTTAGCACACTACATCATTCTATGTATGAGTCTTTAAAGACATTAGCACACTATATTACTCTACTTAACTGTCTTTGAAGAAGTTAGCACACTATATCATTCTACATATATATGTCTATGAAGCTAGTACACTATACCATTCTAGGTAACTATGAAGAAGATAGCACACTATATCATTCTATGTAACTGTCTATGAAGTTAGCACACTATATCACTCTGTATCTCTCTATGAAGAAATTAGGACACTATATCATTCTATGTAACTCTATGAAGAAGTTAGCATACTATACCATTCTATGTAAGTATCTATGAAGAAGTTAGCACACCATCCCATTCTACACAAAAAAACTAAACTCTTGCTTTCATATACTCGGCACGTTTTTTGAACTTTATATACACTTTCAAGAAACCTTGTGCAAACCACTAAGCATGTATCAGCTGGAGCTTAAATGCAGTATGTAGCCACAGGAATCATTATTATCATGAAAGGATAAGCCTAGTGTGATATTAGTCTGCAAGACCCCCCCCTAAAAAACTTTTTCAGTTAAAAGAAAATGCACTCAATTTTACTTCAATCCTTCATCAGTTAATAAATATTCTACACAATATTCTAACTACAAATGGATAGGAGACACTTGCCTATGCACTTGCATGAAAGTACTACTAGAAAGTACAAAGTGCAATCATCAATGACATCAATATACATATACCTGATAAGTTCTTGACACTAAAAATAACTAATACAGTAATGCCAAAACTCATGCATAAACTAATCAAAACCAGGTTATCAGCCTTTATCACTAGCTTTCAATCTATTATACTAGAAACAATCTAACATTAACAATTACTCCTCAGGAACCTCGACATTGTGAACATATACAAAATCTACCTCAATTACCCTACATGTTTACCAGTAAATAACTCGGTATAAGATAAAAAATTTCTAAGACAAACTTTATTAGTTATCAAATGAAAATTATATCGAACTCCTTTCATAACTTTGTTATACAGAACTGAAACAACTACGATAGTTGACAAGTATCACAAGATCAACATCCTTATACTGATGAGAATATGTCACACAAGCCCCTTTCTCCGAGCTAAACATACATCAGAGCCGTCAGCTTACATTCTAACCCCATGCTGTGGTGCATGAGTGTCACTGGAAGCAGCAGGAGCAGCAGCAGCGGCTGGTAGCAGAAGGCATTGCGCAACCCATGGGGCGCCTCCCGCCCTCCACCTCAGTCAAAACATAACACCGTCTCCCCGCTCACCCAAACACACGCACGCACGCACGCACACACATACACACACACACACACACACACACACACACATATATATATATATATATATATATATATATATATACACACACACAACAAAATTTACACCCCTTACACGTTCACTTGGTTTTTCATTTCATATTATGTAAGTCAAAGGACGATGGAAAATGCTGCAATCTTATGTCTTAATATAGATCTGAATGTTTATTTTGGTATGTCGCAGTCTCCACCGCCCAACCTGAAAACTGACCATTAGGAAGGAGATTATAGAACGTATGAATGGATGAATTTCAATCATTTCACAAAAATACGAATCATTAATCAACATTTTAATATATTATATCAATCTCCGATCTTAAAGTTTGTGGGCACAACACCATCATTGGTAATAACAAGCGTGGAGTAGTGGTAAAGACTACTACGTCGCAATGTTTCCCGTTAGACGACCCCCTCCCTGCCGTAGCGGGGGTAGTGGGTGGGGGGCCGGCCGCAAACATACACACACTACACTCCCACAACTATTTCACTTATTTACCTCAACCACCGCCGCCATCACCGGCATTTTCTTGCACGAATCACTGCACTGCATGTTTGCATGTCCCACTGTATACAAGACAACTGAAAACTGTCGTAAAATCCGGCCATTTCAGTGAAAAATTGGAGAACTGCGCCATGTAGTTCACTAGCCAGCCTCCATCTTAGTAGACAAGGTCACGTGGGGACGGTTGTAAACAAGTGGGACGCACGCGTCACGTGACGTCACACTCAGGCGCCACATTCAAAAGTGCAGCTTCCTTGCACCACCTGCACGGCCCTGACCGCTAGTGGCCACTGATTGTTACAGGATGAGTTATACGTGATACACAATACTGGATTTATAAGGGGGGAAAAGTTGGTAATTGCCTCGGGCCCCTCTGCTAAAAAGGGGGCCCCTCTATACAAAAATATAATAATTAAAAGATTAGTTTATTAAGCCAGGATCTCGACTGAACTTTGGCCAACTGTTCCATCAAAGCAAGATGTTCCTAAGACGTAATTTAGGTCAAGCGAAGGTTAAACGACCTTGTTTACAGCCGAAAAAGTGAGATCTGTCGAAACTGTGGAAACAGATGCCAAGTGTAGAAAGAAATAATTTTTGTAGCTATTGCAGTGATCTATATATGCATGTATCTTTATATGTATGTTTAACTGGTCAGTTCTAATTACATGCAATAGACTGACTTTGATGTGTATTTTGGGTAATTTGCCGCGTATTGTAATTTCTGTGTACGAGAGGCCCACCCAACAAGAAGAGCCCGGCCCCCCCACCCCCAAGGTCTAAATCCGGTCCTTGTGATAGTGATGCTTATAAAAACGATATTGCATTTAATCATAGAATTATAGTTATAATCAAGACGCTGTACAACTTCACAATTCTAATTACATATCGTATGACACATTTAGTCACCAGCAAAGTACACGAACATATAAATATTCAGATTACGCAACACGTAATATCATTGAAGCCATCTTGATTGCTAATACTAAGAACTTTAATTTCTCCCCAGGTAACTTCAAAGCCCATCTTATCAACAACCAAAGCATTATGAGAAAATTGAAAAAGAAAAGAATATATAAAAAAGTGGGCCTGGACACACCCTGTCACCCAGGTAAACCCCCCCCCTCCCAGGGCAAAACCCTCTTTAATCACTCCTCTCTCCTTTCAGCGGTCACAGTGGGTCAGGCCAGTGTGGTGTCTATGAAGGTAGAGGGTAGACGTTGCCTCTGGTGTGATGTGAGATTTAAATAACTTTATTAAGATTTGGCTCCTGATGAGGTGGATTGTCTCCACGAAACATGTCGTGCCGCATGTATAGATAAACTGCAGGTTGAATAAAACTCTAAGAACTCCTAATGAAGTGCGATTTCACCTTCATATATATATATATATATATATATATATTTTTTTTTTTTTTTTCATACATACTCGCCTTTTCCCGCGTTAGCGAGGTAGCGTTAAGAACAG
>JAYMFT010000037.1:760967-773966 GCA_038088735.1 Panulirus argus | reverse complement strand
ATATATATATATATATATATATATATATATATATATATATAACTTGATAACCATTTCATTTGTTTGAATATTCCCCTCATTTAGGAAAAGATCAGGTGGAGGCCAAGTCATTTCTGTACACTCGGTTACCAATAGACTGACAGTCCAGCAAGCCATGGACAGAGCTAGGAAGGGGATGTCACCTTCACCTGCGAACGAGACTGCCACAAGGACAGAAGCAGCACATGAGGAGAGAGTTGCTACATCAAAACTAGATGAGATATCCAGTTTAGTGCCAATTCAGGGAATGACAGGTAGAGGAAAGTTAGACCATATATCAAAGAAAAGAGTAAATCAGGCTGGAAAAAATATGGTGACAAAGGAATCATACATAAGTACAGCAGAACCTTTCACATCTAATCAGCAGTCACCTGTGATATCATATGAAAAGGATGGTGTGCAAATTTGTAAAATTTCTGACAAAATGCAAAATGCATCAAGTCCACTGAGAGTAATGAGAATTGTTACACCTAACAAAGGTTATCATATGTTATCCCCATGTGGAAGTCAAAAGATGAAACTGAATTCTGAAAGAGCTAAATCTTCATCATTGCCAGAAATAAGTGGAGCAATATTTCAGACTACAAGAGAAAGAGCTCAGACACAAGGGGCTCTCCCATATCATTCAAGAGGAACGTCACCAATGAAATCAAGAATTTATCAGCCAGCAGAAAAAGAGCTAAATTCCACAGAAAACCTTCATAATTCAACTGAAAAATACAGGAAAAATATAAGACTTTCAAGCAATAAATTATCTGGAAAATATGTTACAGTACCCACTAAAACTCAAAAGAATCCTCACATCTCGAAAGAAAGTGATACCCATCACAAAGGAGAAGACATATTTGTAAAGAATACAGAAGTGAAATTCAAAGATACTTCACCAGCCACTGCAAACAAATCACAAGTGATAGAGAAGGGTAGAGAGCAATGTCCAAGTAAAAGATCTGAGAAGGAATTTCAGATGAAAAATGAGATAAAACCTGTGATACCACCGCGGTTGCCAAAAAGTAGAATACCTAAAATTTTACATGAAAAGCCAGGTTTAGAAACATCTGAAGGCTGTCAGAGTTGTGAAATAGTGTCAGATCTAAGTAATGGGACGCTACAAGTCACAGAGAATTCAGGATCAAAAGCTTATCTTGTAGAAAGAAAATCACAAAATTTTCTAAAAATTGGAACATTTAACCACTCTGCTAAGGAAAAAGCAGATCATACCTCCTCAAAGAAAGCTTTTATACAAAACTCTATACGAGCAGAAGCAGGCACACTGACAGGGCGGGAATATCGGGGTAAAATCCCAGTGCCCGGGCCTCAGGGGTGCCTTTAAGAGGATAAATGAAGATGACTTATGATATTAAGATTGCAACTGATTGAATAATAGAGAATATAAGTAATAGATATAGATTTTAGAGTGATTTATATTTGTTTTTTCTTACCATCTTCCTGTCACTTGGCACCAACCCCATTTCTGGGGGCCTTTGGGGAGGACCACATGTCAGCCCTTCTCCAGGGCCTGTGTCTGTTCTTGGCAGCCCTGAACTGTGTAGAAGCAATTGATATCTTGGAAGTTATTGAAAGCCTTTCCATTTATCAAATATAAACATCACAGAAGAATCATTTGTTAGGCCAGAGAAATAAATTTTAAACATCGAGTCAACTGATATCGGTGAATTAGAAATCAAGCTGATTGATGAGAGCACTTTTGCAGACTTTGAAGAAAGAATGAAAGATATAGTTGTATGGAAAAGTTAAAATATTGCAACAGCTGTAAAAAAAATACCCTAAACACAGGACTTATCATATGAGGACCTGTCACATCAAACAGTAGACATGATTAAACTTCAATGACAACAGAGGAAGGACATGAAACAAAAGGAAGGCAAATAGCAGATGCAGAGAATGTTGACATGTAATATCTTGCTGATAAAATTATATAGAAAGATAAACATGATGAGTTAAAAGTTAGTTGCTTTCTATATTAACTTTTTATTTACAATTTAAGTGTATACTAATAAATAATGCTGGGACTGTAATCATTGCTCACTTACAGAGACTTGTATATGTCAAACACCAGTTGGAAGGCATCACGGTCAACAAGGATTCTTTTTTAATCTCCTCTGTGAATCATATATCAAGATACTTTCTAGTTACAATACTGAATTGCAGTACAGGACATAGAAATAGCTAAAAAAAAAAATCTCTCGCATTATAATGCCCAAAAACAGAATGCGGAATCCACTTCTTTGCTGAATATCACCTTTGGCACTTGATTAACACAGTATTTTACACATTATTCCTGTTAGCCGTCAGCAAAGGTATTCATAAGATAATAATATTTCAGATAATTGTTTGGATTAATGCTGTTGAAACCATTGAAGAAATCATACTTAATTTGGAATGCAGAGGCAAATGGCGAACCAGAAATTGCTCTGGTGTTGGAACCCCTCTAGTGCACACAGTTGTCTATCAGATCAAATACTTGAATATATAATCATCAGTATAAGGTAATTCTATGTTGTACAAGAAAATATTAAAGGAAAAAGAGACTGCAGCATCAGTAAAAATTACGTAAAGGTAAAAGAGAGCTGGAAAAATCCGTTCTTTGCCAATAATGGCACCGATTTGATATGCAAATAGATGAAATTTTGGTGCTCCAGAATCAAATGAAACCATGATTGGGTTTATATGATAACCTTGTGGGAAAAGCTAGTACAGTGGAAGAGGATGAAAGAAATACATGTAATGATGTGAAATAAATGACAGCCTAAACATTCTGAGGACACGTAATAAATAACATAACTGAAAGAAAATGAGTTAGGTGTGATTATAAAGTATGTATTTATGCTAGATTAAAGAAAATGAAGATCCTGCAAGATACCACATGTACCTCCAACAGTCAAGATTCCAGGAAGGTGGTATTTCTCTGACAAAGGACAGACCATGATAAGGTTAGATGTTCGCACAAGATTAAGGTCCTCAAGATGTGATTGACTTTTGTGACTTTTTGTTGAATGACAAAGAAACCAAAGATTTCATGATTCTGGGAGGAATTTGAGCTTTTGATTTGCATGATCTAATAACCATACTCCTCATTAAGAGTTTAGCAGAAAAATGTTCTGTTTGATTTTATGGTATCATGTGATTTAATGTTGTTACAGTTTTGTTCTTAAAATGAAATAATTACAAAATTATTTTTGGATTACTATTGTGTTTAATGATCATAGAACCATTGGGGAAATGTAGTTAATCTACAAGGTCAGCATTTAAAATCATAATGATTATGTCCTTGATCAAAGTTGGACTGAATTATTTTGATATCCACAAGTGTCCAGCTGTAAATTGTGGGTTTTATTATCATAAGGACTGTGTGTTGCATATATCATTTGTGGGATGTGCATCATGATTTTGCTGTGGCAGTCTCAATAAGTTTGTTATATGAAGAATTCTACGATAATGATTTCTGTTGCCCTGTTAAGCAATAATAAGTTTACAAGAATGTGATTTTAATTGTTGTTTTAATGTGACTATCATTTCAAATTGAAATACATTACATTGATGTGTAATTAATATGTGAATCTGATAACAACAATGAATATAAATGATCCTATCTCTGTGAGTCAGATAATTAGCACTAATTTCATTCCCATCTAAACAAGGTGGATCAAGTGCAGACAAGCACATATCTTTTGTAGAATTTTTTTTGTAGAACTGGGGAGCCCCAAACCCTTTAGTCCTTACCCTTTGCCAGCTTACAAGGCTGGGATTAAGGACTGTTCAGCAGAATTAATTCCCACAGAAGATGGTTTGTACGTTTCCAAATCAAGAGAATTAAATCCTATTGAAGATATTTTTACATTTGCAAACCATGTAGGTGGGACTTAAAGTAAAGATTATAAAAATATGTAATGTGTAGCAATGGTAATTAACAATTGGGTTGAAAAGATAGGAAATAAGTACTCATTGCTGACAGGCAATGGTAATTAACAATTGGGTTGAAAAGATAGGAAATAAGTACTCATTGCTGACAGATTCATTTTTCACAAATCCTATAGACCTCCTTATCTTAAAAATGAAAGGAGTTATTAATCCTGGTCCCTCTTTAGAATCATGTTTTACTGTGAGCTACAGAATCTATAATCTACTTTCATGAGAATTCAAAATTTGTATAGTTAATATTCCTTCAGGACTTTAAGAGTGGAATTCTAGCTTTAATATTTTTATCTGCTTATAATAAATTCTCAGTTCAGTATAAGAAAAGATGTGTTTAATTTGTGTTCATGCTGTATATTCCACATTTTGCACTTATGTTTCAGGTGTGAGGAGGGCCAAATGCCTTCTTCACCTTCACCACGACGAAGATCTAGTTTAGGAGGGCGAGGAGTCAGGCGAGACTCTTTAGGACGTTCTTCTTTGCGCCAGCGATCACAGTCCCCAGCCAGTCAGGACCCATCTGGCTTGTTACGCATTGGGTCTGGAAGGTCAGTCATTTACATCACATATTTAAAACAGAGAATACTGGTTATCCCTCAACTTGCCTTTGGAGGGTTTTCTTTTGCATTCATAATAAATGAACTATGATTGCAACTAGGGATCCAGTTTAAAGTTGTGCTCCATATGTTTATGAATAACTGAAAAAAGCCACAACCTTTAATGAATATCATCTTGGAAAGATATAATTAGAAAAAAATACAAGAGAGTATACCATGTGCACTGCTGGAGCTTCATAGAAGCTTCTGGGGCAGGAAAATAAGTATATATTGTTTTTGTTTTATTGTGCATACTTTTAGGTCAGCAAATTCACTTCCTTACAATTATTGCAGGTACAACCCTATAAGATCAGGACTAACTTCAGGATCACAAGATGAACAAAGTGCATGGCGTGATGACTCCTCTGAAGTTAGTGATGAAGGCTACAAGAGTCAGGGTAATGCTGCTTCATGGTCTCTAACTAGAGCACACAAGCCTTCACCTAAGAAAAGCCTTGATGTAGATACTTCAGATATGATTGGTAAGTCATGTCATTATCATTTCCTTTCTTCAAGAAAAACAGAAAAATATCACATTGAGTCACATATCAGCCTGACATTCATCTTGTTTTATGTTATAACTATATTTTAGTCAGCAGTATTTATTATGCATGTAACATATTATGGTAGAAAGTTCTCTTGATGCATAATTTATCATGAGGTAATAAGAAGTACCCATACAGCACAAATCTTACTCTTACAAAATAAACCTTCACTAGCCCTCCCACTCATTGCTTTCTCAACACCATGTGCATATCCTGTTTAGCAAATTTGTATTATCTTCCAGTTCACTATTTGATGAATGTAGGAAACCTTAGGTAGCTTTGTATATATAATTTACAAAAGATATTTTAATTCTGTGTTAGTAATTTTCAAGTTTTTAGATACCTTTTTCATGTTAAAAAGCACTGAATAATATTAGGTCCTATTACCTTACAAATTCTGAAAGGTCGAATCAAATCAGTCTTGAACTTAGTCTGTGATCACATCTTTCCCTGACACTATTGAAGACTTTGTGTATGATCATCTCATTTCTTGACACTATTGGAGAACCTAGTCCAGCGTATAATATAATTTGATATATTATGGTCTTTTGTTAGATGAGAAATTTCACATAATTATTCTTTCATACCAGTTTTCTGTTTCCTATGTTTGCAAGAGATGCCTGACCCTTAGAGGAAAAATCTTGACTCTTTCCATTTTGGAAAGTAACAACACAGGAGGGAAAGAATTCCAGCCCCTTGCTCATGCCTCTTTAAGCCACCTTCTGCATCTTGCAGGGGATAACTTTGTTGCATTCTTTTTACCTTGTCCCTAAATTTTACATATGATACTATCCAAAAAATATTTGAAGTGAAGAAGCACCAAGATACATTGACATATTGAGTCTTATTTGTTAATGAGTATTACCTTTCCTAATGTAATGAATCACACTAAGCATTTAATACAATCTCTTGTATGAACTAGCTGAATACATTTCAGGTCTTGGTTATACCAATCAATGAGTTCACAAAATTTTCTTTGAATTGAATCTAGAAATATTTTCAGGTGCTATATAATTATTTTGATTTTTTTTTCATCAAACACATAATAATAACTGTTTTGTTTGCAGAACGTCCAGAATCATCAATGACACACATGTCATCTGAAGGATCATCTATGTCAACTGAGGACTCTGTCAGCACTCCACCAAGATCCCCAACAAACCCTATGACCACTCCTCCCCATTATCCACTTTCAGACACTACCAACACGTGGTCCCCTCCTTCACAAAATAAACTAAAGAGTGCAAGTGGTATACCCAAGTCAAAAGTACCCTTCATTGATTCACTGAAAGGTCCATTTATGGGAAGTAAGAAATCTAAGAAAACATCCCTTCCTGAAGAAAATTCCCCATCAAAACCAGCTTGGAATTCAGGGCCTGGATTGCGGCGGAACAGTGAAGATCGAGGGAGTCGCATTATAAGTCGTAGCCGAAGTGCTACTAGTGAGGGTGGTCTCATGATGTTAGGAAGAGAATCTCCTTCACGTCAATCATTTCGGCCATCAGCAAGGCGACCATCAGGTTGTAGTGGTCCACAAGGAAAAAATACTTGGAGTGGGAGAGCTTCCCGGGAACGTCCTAGCCTTACAGCAGATACTTACAAACCTCCAACAACCCCTCGGACTGTACGTTCAGCATCAGCATCTCCAGCTACCACACGTCGACATATAGGACACTCTGCTCCTGCCACTCCTCTCAATCGTTCGCCAAAACGTTCCGCCCCAGGATCCACCCTCACATCACCAGTTAGCAGTGGGCCAGTGTTACAACAACTTGCTGACCTTGAGCCAGATGAGAATACTCTCCTCTGCATCAAGGATATATATGATTCCCTGAGGGCAAAAGTGTCTCAGAGCTTAGCAGCCGAAGGCAAATCCTTACCACCAGAGCTAGCACAGGAATACACAAACTCTTGGGTTAATGCTCATGTGTCAAGTAGTGGCAGTCAGAGTCTTGATCCAAAAATAAATGTAAACGTTGAGTCTACCAGTCCAAATAGTTCTCTTAAGGTTACCCCCAGAAAGGATGGTGTTGGATCCCGTATTCCTGCACCAACATTCTTTATATCCCGCCAGACGGAAATATAGCAGTGTGATAACAAGACAAGTGAAGGCTGTGGAAGTGGCATAGTGAGTAAGACATAATCCCTGCAGATATTTGGATGAAATTTTGGGAAATGAACCGAAGAACATTAACTGTCAGGTTCATAAATGAATTAATAGTGCTCAAGCTAAGAGACTTAGTGTAACTACTGAGCAAATTCACCATCTTTACTATCTGACAGGCAGTTAATACCACTAATGCTAACAAGACTGGTTTGGAAATTTCTCTACCCAAATGTGCCTCTGTAACCACACTAACATGAATGGTGCTCCTTACCTAACATGTGATATGTTGCAATTTATATTATTTCTGATTTTATGAAATGAGTAACATTCCGATATTATTATGTGTTTGATATCGGTTGTGTCATAACGCAAATACTAGTCGATTGTAGAATAGAAAATTATAAATTTATCAAAAAATATTTAAGATATAATGTTCTTAATTCAATTTGATATTACTGTTGACATTTTAGTACAATGGTATATAGCTTTACAGCCTTGTTTCATCCAGACTTATGCTTGAATTTAGTTCTTGAGTATATTTTTTTTCTCAAATTGTTAAACACTGTTGATATCTCTCCATGTAAAGTAAAGCATAGATCTAGGTCACTTTATTTAAAGAGGTTGCAATATTTGATTAGAATAGCCAACTGGTTCTCACTGGATGCTTTGCATTACACCATTCTGTACTTCACATCAGAGCATCACTACCAGAGTGAATTGTTTGCAACTAATTATGAAACTCTTTGTTGATGTGAATACTACATTTAGTCATTGATTACTACAGAAGTCCATAGTAAAATAAGATAATGCTCTGGATTCTTTCAACAGTCTCTGGAGACATGCTAGCAGCAAATAAGGTTTGAAAATGAGACAATTTTTCATTTTGACCGGTAATTGAAATGGTTTGCCCAAATTTAAGATGATCTGAAATAGGTGAAAACTTAGCATTTGCTTGCTTGATTCCAGTGAATTAGAAGGATTATTTTTTTAAAGTAAACCTGTCTTTGCTTTTAAGAGTTTGTGAAGTGGACAATTTAAAATGAATCATCATACTTTAACATAATTGTTAATTACATGACTTGCCAAAATTTATTTTATATTGAATGAATATCATGACTGTAATCATGTTAGTAGTTATGTGTATAAATGTGAAAACTGAGTTACCTATACATAGGTTCAATATTTCAATGTCATCAAAGATGTCTTGCACTAAAATGCTCTCTTTCCTCCTCTTAGCATTGCTGATAATACTGTCAGTTGAAGTTTACTTGAAGTAACCTTGTATTTTGATAAAAATTCTATGAAAAATTCTGGTATTAGGTTGTTTACAGCAACAGAATTCCCCATTGGCATCATTAGATTAGCAGTATGAAAATCATGGATTCAAAGGAGTTATTAGATAAGGAAAATAACTAGGTGAATTTGGGTGATGCATTCTTCTTGAGTGCCCAGCCCAGTTTTAGAATTATAATGTTAAAATTCAAGCTATGTCATTTAGGTTGTTGTTGCACATGCAGGGTGCTGTATCACATTGGCATTGCTTGAAGCCTAGAGGAGCTGTGGTGGTTGAGAGCTGCCTAGAGGAAAAAAGTGCTTTACAACATTTTGCTCACACTGCTATTTAGCTTCAGTCTAGCACTTGGGCACATGATAATGTTGCAAACACAGGTAGGCTAAAATATAATGTCATTTACTTTTTGTTTTGTTTTCTGCACTCTAATAATGACATATAATGGCTTATGTTTTAAGTTTAAAAATCATATATACTAATCCTAAATTTGTTGCTTATTTTTCTGTTTGAGGAAAGTCTGGGGGGACCCAGGTAAGCAATAGAGGTAACCAGAAATCATTAATTATTCACAATAGAACATGGGCTCACAAATGCTGTGATGGGCATATGTAAATAATATAACACAGGGTATCATGAAGCTCTGTTACAGTTAAATGTAAACTTATCAGTCTGTATTTACAGATTTGCTGATGTACCTTAACCTCACTTACTGAAAAAACTGTTTCCCATTCCCCACCTCCATCCCCACCCCCCACAACTCAATTAACTGCTGTTCTCCACCCAATTATGTATGTACTCTGTGTTAGTCAGCTGAGCAGACATATTCCAGTCATCTGAAGCACAGAGGTTGTTATTATAATCTACATTTTTAATAAAGACAAAAGATTATAATTTGTCATTTAAACCTTTCATCATGAGTTTCTGTATTTACATGTACGTAGTTCAAAATTGGTTCTACCACTGAATGCACTGCAAGACGTTTAGTCCATCACCTTGCATATGTATTCTCTCAAGTTAAATCATTTTAATTTTCACTCATCATGTTTGACACATTTTAACAAAAGTCATTTCTGCTCAAAAGAGCACAAACATAAATTCTGAATATTTATTCTCACCCCATCATACACACTGGCAAAAAAAAAAAAAAAAAAAAAAAAGGCCAAACATAAAACTGACCAAGCCACTACATTCAGTGTATTGGTTAGAATTATCACTGTGGATCAGATTAGTCACATCATGGGCATGACAGCTACTCACCTTAGCAACAATATTATCATAAATGCTATAAAATACTTATTATAACATAGGTACTGAGTATCTGTGCTTACAGCAAGACTTAAATCTGCACATCACATACACAAACCTATGTGCTGTTTTGGCCATTCTCTTCTGCTTAGACAAAGCTTATTGAACTATCAATAAAGAATTACTCTTGTCTATCTGGTTAAAAACCACATTTTCCTGAACCAAACAAACACTGAGTACTCAAGTAAAATATTTCATCATGCTTACTGGAGACTCAATGGAGGCCTGTTAAAACCTGTGGAGGCCCAACATTCGTACTAGGCCTAACTCATTGTTTGACAGCTTTGTGTAATTGGTGAAGGCATTGCTTACTTTAAGACAGACACATTTATTGAAGGGTATCCACACACAATTTGATGGCATAAAATACTCAGTGATGGATCAGCATACTCTAGGAAACCCATGAACATTATCTATCTATATCTCTGATGCCTGTTCCCAACTAGAACTCCCTCAAGGGGGTGGCCATAGCAATAGTCTCCATAACCATAGTATTCCAGTGCTGCTTCTTAGCTCTTAGTGCCTCATCCTTAACAGGCCACTGGCAGAGGACAAATCCAGCAAAGTTTTTGCAGAGGCTCCTGCCTAATGTTCCTACTATCTACTCCTACCCAATGAATACTTGGTAAGGCTTTATCTTATTAGGCCTGAGATAAGTCGTAAAGGCCATTGATAACATGCAGTGAACATCACCACAATTCAAGAACACATCATTAAGGAGAAGCAGAAACCTATTATATAATAATCTGACATTTTGCAATGCAATACTCATTCTCTGAAGACTGGATATCACTGTTATGAGAATCTCATAAAATCTGATGGATCAGGTACAGTACTAGAGAAAGACAAACCAATATAAAATACTTTGGTACCTACTGATCTACATCACTCTCCATCTCTCATAATGCAGTAATCCCATTTTGAAGGAGAAACACAATATCATAATCTTCAAGAGTCACAGGAAGCCACACTAATGATGAATAAGAAGGGGTACTGTGTCAACCAGCGTTCGAGTCAATCCTTCCACTGCAAAGATAAAAGCTATTAACGAGAGGGGATAAGAGATAAATACAGTATCTAAATTATTTCTAATTGCCAATTTTTTCTTCCTACTTATTTCTCTACAATATATGAGGCATACAACATAAACAACCTGAGGATATCCATACAGAATATTCATTGTGTAAATTATTCCCACATAATGGCTAAATATATACATGAAATTTTTAATTTTGCATCCCTAAGACACTTTTACAGAACTCCTGAAGCTCCAAAGCCTTTAGAAAGAGGTTCTGAGTAACACAAGGACTCTTACATAGAAACTGTTCCTGGTATGATTGTAAATAAATGAATAAATAAATAGAGAAAGTACGTACATACCTACTTATAAATACCTACAGCAAGATTTAGCCATAATGGTACGGCTAACATGAAGCACCTATCAGACGTCTTGTTTGATGAATAAGACTATTCTTCTCAGAGAGAAAAACAATCAAACAAAGAGAAAGATGGATTGACAGTGATAGAAAACATGGTGGAAAGACAGAGAAGACAGACAAATAATTTGTGAAGATCAAATATTAAAACATTCCACAGGTTTCAAACAAAACATGAAATTTCTTGAAGTGAATGCTGTAAATCCTACCATAAGGCTACATGGTTCTATATAAATATATGCCAATCATTTCCAGTTTATACTTACTGTGTGGCATGAAGTGTGTGGTGACAAGTGTGGTGAGGAAATTCACGATGTACCTGTGCACCTGGGCATACTGAGTTTCTAAACTTGTCAACTCATCACTGCTTACCCTGCCAATGTCTTGTAACCACAATTTTCCTAAACGCTGAGTCAGGGAAAACACCTGTAACAAGGTGAACAGAGAGATCAAGTTGTTGAAATATAAAGAACAAAAAAATATTAAACAATCAATGTGCCTTTGCATTTATTACAACTGAGTACAAATTAACATTGGTCATGAACATAGGAGTCATGAGTTAACTGATGTATGCAACTCATCCACCCACAGAAAATGGAATTGGAAGCAGAGGTGATACAAAAAAATGTATTAAGAGAACACAATCACTAAAGAAATACTTTACCGTGGAGAACATGGAAATGAACTTTGAAAGAACAGTGAAGGAAAGACATTTTTGCATACAGAAAATGGTGGAGAAAAAACTCATGAAGGAGCAACCCTAATCTGCCCAGAGGGGAACTTGACAAAAAAGGATGGACTGAGAAGATAAAGAGGAGGAAGTTTGGCCCTATTGATAAGGGATACCATTAAATTTCAGCAATTTTTAATGGTATATAATTCATATGAGTTGATTTAGCAAAATTGAGTTCTTCAACCTCTGTCTTACAAACTAGCAAAAGGACAAGAATGCCTAGCAGATATCTCTGGCTAAACTCTAATGATACTGTTCTAAGTCCATAAAAGCAAGGTAAGCCCTTAAATGTTTCTCAAGTTCTGTAAAGTAATTAACTCAAAATTTCACTAACCTTACTCAGTACTATCTGCAGTGGAAGTATTTTTTCACTTTTGCTCATCAAACATGAAGAGATTAATCTGTTCAGCATCCTCTCATGTTCTGCAAATATTTTTATAAGTAAGAAGAGTAAAATAGGATTAAAAAAATCAACATTAAATATTCACCTTTAAAGTTAAGAATTGCAACCTATTGCCACAATTCATGCAAAGTGAAAAGTTTGCAGCTATAATAAAATCCTTAGTGAGTGTGCTCTGTACAATACCATTGCTTACCTTTCAAAAAATTATTGCATCATATCAAAAATAAAAGAATAGGATTCAAGTGAGCTCTGCTTACATCCCATCACATGTTAGTCTCACTGGGAAGGAAAGAAATGATAAACTGGCCAAGCTATTATCAAAGAATGATGACAACTATGATTATTCTAACAAGCCCATGACTAATTAAAAAAAATTAATACTAATGAATGTAATCTTACAGCACATAAAGGAAACAACATGTCAGTAAGATTCTATAATAATGCTACCTTCATTAGCGGTTTCATCTATAAGAGAGGACGTGAACAGTTTAGAGAACTTAATTTTGCAAGAATACAAGGTAGATTTTTTTTTTAACGTTGAAGGCTCCAGTCACGGACAAAAGTCCACATCAAGGCCGGGCCCTAATTGAAATATAGAGAGAGTTGAGAAA
>JAYMFT010000037.1:736254-750847 GCA_038088735.1 Panulirus argus | reverse complement strand
CGATCTCCCATACCGCAATGTTGGTTCACTTTCCCTCTTCTATAGGTATTACTTATGGTTTTGCTCCCGCGAGGTGGCTGCTTTTGTGCCCTCACCTCTATCTAGACCATGCAGTACACAGCAAGCTGCTGCGTCACATGATTATTGTTTGGCCATCGGCAACTCAAGGGTGTGCTGTTTTGATAACTGCTTCTTTCCCTATACTTTGAAGCTTTGGAACACTGTACTTCTCATGTCTTTCCCAATAACTATGACCTGGCTCACTTCAAAACAGGTCTTTCACTTTCTCAAAAATTCGTAAATAATTTATCTTTTTTTCACGTTTTTTAATTCTCTCCATGTTTCAGTTAAGGCCTAGCCTTGATGTGGACTTCTGTCCGTGAGTGGGGGGGGGGGGAATTGCCCCCAATTGGTTCATATGATCATACTCTCGTAAATGTACCTATTCTAACGGCACCTCCCCCTCCAGCAGCCCCTTTTAAGCGTAGATACTGGCACCTGAACAAAGCTGACTGGAATAATTCACGTAACTTCTTTTCTAATCTTCCTTGGGTTAATTACTGTCTCTTACGTGGTGATGATTCTGTCTCTGCCAAGTGCATAACAGAGGTTATTGTGGAAATTGAAGCATTTATCCCCTCTTCCTCCAAGACTACTACTTCATCCAAGCCACGGTTCAACTGTTCCTATTCTGAGGCCATTCAGGCAAGGGATCAGGCATATCAAGCTTGGAAAACTCTCCTACCTTTGGCTCCCATTCAGCTTTTATCACCGCCCTTAATTACTGTAAGCACGTTATCTGTGAGGCGAAGTGTTCCTTTATTCAAAGGAAGTGTGATAACCTCTCCTCGTCATCCACAGATAGGTCTTTCTGGTCTTTAGCTAAGGGCATCTCTAACAACTTCTGTTGCTCTTGCTCTAACTTTCCCTCACTTTTCCATCCTGATGGTACTATATGTCTCTCCCATTTTGTCGACAAAGCAACTTTCTTTGCTTCCTGTTTCTCCTCTAACTCCACCTTGGATGACTAACTCCCCTAATGCTACTCATATTTATCATATGACTCTTCATGTAATTTATCTCTTCGGACTGTGAGAAGAGCCTCTTCTTCTGGACACATTTCAAGGCTTATGGGCCTAATGGCATCCATCCCCATGTACAGAAAGAGTGTGCCTCTGAACTTGCACCTGTGTTTGCTCATCTATTCTGTTTCAGTTTAAAAACCAAACTATTCTGTCTCTTTGGAAACATGCTTCGATACATCCCATCCCTAAGAAGGGTGACCGTTCTGACCCCTCAGACTATTGTCCTGTGGTTTTGACATCTACCATTTAAAGTCTTTGAACCCCTCCTCAACTCCCATATCCTTAAACACCTTGAAAATCAGTCTTCTCTCTGATCACTAGTATGGCTTCTGTAAGGCAAGATCCACTGGTAATATTCTTTCCTATCCTACTAATGTCAGGTCATCATCCCTAAAAAAATTTGGGGAGTCATATGTAGTTGCCCTTGACATATTTAAGGCTGTTTACTGGGTGTGGCATTGGGGTCTCCTCTCTAAGCTCCCCACTTTTGACTTCTCTCCCTCACTTTGCTCCTTGATATCTACCTTCCTCTATGGACGATTTATCTCTGTGGTTGTTGATGGATCAGCCTCCCCCCTTTTCTCCATCTACAGCTGTGTTCCTCAAGGATCTGTCCTGCCCCATACACTTTTTCTCATTTTTTTTAAATGAGTTCCTCTCCTCCACAAATAATCCAATGCATTCATTTGCTGATGACTGCATTCATCCACATAGTTCAATTCTGCTCCCTCTTCTCTCACTCAATCTGCATCTCGCCCTGACACAGCTGCTTCTGTCTATATACAGCATTTTGTCCCCATTATACCATATTGTTTTAATTTGCTCTATTCCGAACACGCCTTTCACCCTCCTATATGTTCAGACCCTGATCGTTCAAAATCTTTTTCACTTCGTCTTTCCGTCTCCAGTTTGGTCTCTTGCTTCATGTTCCTTCCACTTCTGACACATACATCCTCTTTTCTTCACCTTTCCTTACCTTTTCTCTCCATATGTCCAGACCATTTCAACAAACCCTCTTCTACTTTCTGAAACACACTCTTTATTTCCACACATCTCAGTTTCCCATTCATTACTTATTGGATGAAACCACCACACGTCATGTATATATGCACCTAAACCGTAGTCTCTTATCCACAGTTAAGCACCCCAAACCTTTATATGTTTTCCCCACTCTGCTACATTTGCCCTGGTTTAATCCACTGGTAGTAGCAGTAGATAGTAGTAGTAGGTAGGAACATTCTAGGCAGGAGCATTTGGTTGAAGTAGAAGGTAGTAGCATTAGATAGAAATAGTCATTATGAACATTAGATAGGAGCTTCTGCAAACACTGTGCTAGACTTGCCCTCTGCCAATGGCCTATTTAGGGTGAGGCACTAAAGGTTAGAAGCGGCACTTGAGTCCTTTAATTGTAGAGACTCTGTTGCTGTGGCTGTCCTTTTAAGGGTGTTCCAATTGGAAGAGGCATCAGAGATATAGATAGATAGTAGTATGTCATCCACTGTACACCACATCACTCCAGATCGCTCAGTAGCCATGCTCACCTTCTTGCCTGTTGTCCTGGATAACTCCAGAGAAGTTTTTATCCCTCCTTACATCGTGCTTGAGTTTCTTTTTATTTGTTCCTTCCATTTTAAACATGTACCATCTTTGTCAGCCTCTCTAGACGTCCAAATCATTTCAGTATACCCTCTTTATGCTTTATGTATAATGTTCGTATTACCACTCTTTTGTCTTGCCTGTTTGTTGTTTTTTCAATCGACCTTTTTATTTGTTCCTACCATTTTAAACATGTACCATCTTCGTCAGCCTCTCTAGACTCATCCAAATCATTTCAGTATACCCTCTGTACGCTTTATGTATAATGTTCGTATTACCTCACCTTTGTCTTGCCTGTTTGTTGGTTTTTCAATCAACCTTTGAGCATTTCGTTTCCAGCATATCAACCCTTCTCTGTAGTTTATCTATGGCCCGTGCATTGCATGCACACTGCACCACTGGGACTACTATTGTATCAAATGTAACCATCTTTGCCATCATAGACAGTAATGCCTCTTTCCGTATGGTCCTCTGTTCACCCAGGACCTTAACCCCTTTGTGGCTGACTTCATCCTCCATGGTTCATTCAGCTACCATGGTCACTCTAAGGTGTTTAAAGCAACTTCCTCCAGGCTCCACCCATTTGAACTCCCATTCTGACCCGACTGTTTCACTCCCCTGCTAAACTTTGCAGCCAGTTACTCACATTGACATAACCTTTCACACACTCATGAACTTGACCCACTTCTGCACTTTCTCACTCTAGTCTGCTTCCAGAGCTAATAATTAGCAAACATCAGCAGACTCTCCTCCCAAACCTCCACCCCTCAGCAGACAGTGGACCAGTCCCACCCTCACATTCACCACCCACTCCACTTCAACCAAAAATAGATTTAACAGCCCAGCTATGATGACATCATACACCCTAGATGCTAACCTGCCTTCAACAGGAACTACGTACCCCTCTTACTGCTTGTATGTCTTAACATTTTGATGAAAATATGTCAAGTTTCTTACAGTGTTCTTCACACACCAAATGTTCATAATACTTTCCACAAAGCATTTCTGTTAAACCTGTCATAGGCTTTCTCCAGATCCTTGAATGTCATGGTTAGAGGGTGAGATTTGAGCCTCTTGACACATTTACTTATTACATGTTTGCATAGGTGTTCAGACTCACTTATTTACACACATGAATTACTTTCACAGAGCCCATAAACATTAGTGTTCATGACTCATGGAGCCTACTAAGGCATCATCATATGAATACTGGAATTTAAGGGATAAAGTCGGTTATAATCAAGAACAGAATTTTGCTTGTATATATCAGGGAATTATCCCTGGGGTTAGGGGAGAGAGAGTACTTCCCACGTATTCCCTGCATTTTTAGAAGGCGACTAAAAGGGATGGGAGCAGGGCGCTGGAAATCTCCCTTCTGTTTTACTTTTCCAAATGTAGAACAGTGAATGGGGCCAAGTGAGGATTTTCCCTCTTATGACGGTCCTCTGTTCTTGATGCTGCCTCGCTGATGCGGAAAATGGCGGATATGTATGGGGGGGGGGGACAACAGGGAATATGAAGCAGCAGGAGAAAGTCATGGAAAGGTTTTTAGGGTCTGGTTGTTTATTTGAGGCTGTGGTTTCTCTGCATTACACATGACATTGGATGCAGCCAATGAGGCCTTTTCTTTGATCTTCGCACTATCTTTCTGATTCAGGAAACAAGTTTGAGAAAAAAAGATATCTGTTGCATCATCCAGATTGCCATAGCTGTTGGAAATAGAAATGCTTAAGAACAAAATGTGTTGTGAGGGGTGTTGATCAGTTAAGAAATGTTAGGGTGAGAAAGAGATGGTAATAAGAAGTATGGCTTTGCAAGCTGAAAAGGATATGCTGAAATGGCCTAGAACAAGGAGAGAATGAGTGAGGGAAGCTTGACAAAGAGGGTATATGTGTCCAGTGCAGGAGAATGGATTGGATATGGAGGTATGGAGTGGAAAAGGTTTAAGTTCTTGGGGCTTGAACATGCAGGAGGGTTTAAGGGATGTGTGGGCCTGTATTGGAATGACTTTGTTTACTAGATTGATGTGCTGTCAGTGGACTGAACCAGGGCATAGGCAGTTAGAAATGGTGTATGGGGCCAGGTTTTGTATAGGGGTTTGTGGTTTTGGCACATTACAAATGATGGGATTCTCCACACCACCCAGGTTCTTGGTGCTACCTTACTAATATTGGAAATGTCAGACAATCATGAAAAAAGAAAAATTCCTTCAATTACCCTCTTATTTAAGTCTCTTAATAATTTCTTGACCTCCCTCTGCATACCCCATTACTCTTCCCAGTCACTTACACTTGTCCTTGCACATACTATGCCCAACACCTTTTTTCTTTTTTCTCAATGATTTCCTTTCTACAAATAATCCAATACACTCATACATTGATGACTTGACTGCATTCATCCACATCCTTCAATTCTGCTCCCTCTTCTCTACCCCGATCTGCATCTCGTCTTGTCACAGCTTGCTCAGTAAACTCAGACTTGGATGGGATATCTCAGTGGGGTAGACAAAATCTTGTTAATTTCAGTTAAGGCCTGACCTTGATGTGGACTTTTGTCCATGACCTTGGAAGAAAAAAAAATTTTTTCACGTTGCCATACACATCGTGCATACTTTGCCACAGCCTCCCTCAGTTCCTGCTGTAGTTTCATTTACCCTCTGTTATTCTTCATTCATTTTCTCATGTTATCCCTACAAACAGGGCTTTTCCAAGGTCCCTCAGTTTCGACTCTACTCTTGCCTTTTGTACTTACAATTAGCTGATTCAGGTCATTCATAGCCAATACAAAACTAATATGATGACCTTTGTGCACAAAGGTTGTCTTTTCCTCATCACACACATTAGAGTTGATAAATAAAGCATCGAATCATGAAATCATTTGAGGTTCCAAGTACGGAGTAGATATATATAAAGACAAACAGAAAGCAAGAGGGGAAAGGTTAATGGTGTGAGAGCAGTTGCAAAGTGGAATAGGGTCGATTACAACAATGAAGAAACAAACTCAGCACCTTTTCAGAAGAAAATTGGTCAAATGATTAAAAGATTCCTACCATGTAAAATTCAAAGCGAAATTAGAGATGATGAATAGATTGGGAAAAAAGTGTGAAGTGCATGTGAGAGCATTTGCAAAGTGGAATAGGGTCGGTAACAACAATGAAGAAACAAACTCAGCACCTTTTAACAAGAAAATTGGTCAAATGATTAAAAGATTCCTACCATGTAAAATTCAAAACGAAATTAGAGATGATGAATAGATTGGGAAAAAAGTGTGAAGTGGAGTAAGTTTAGAAAAGGTAGAAGAGCTAGAAATGTTAATTGAGATTTTGGAGTCAGAGAAAAAACAACTGAGAATGAAAGTAATATAAAATATGGAGCATAATATAGTAGTATTCATTTTATGTATGACATTTAACCAAGAAGAGATAGTTAAGAGATTGCTCATTTCAAATTATGTTCTGATTGGTGTGCAAAGGAAAGACTTGGGTGTAAAAGTGCTAAGAGGGGTAGCTAGTGGGATATCTGATAATTATTTGGTAGAGTCTTAAGGAAGAGAAGAAATTATGTGGGTGGGAAGAGGTTTGTGAAAGATTTAATTTGGAAAATGGGCTTCTGAGAAGAGATACCAGGAGAGATACGGTGTATACCGGCAAACATTGAGAGTATATTATGGTTGGAGACTGGATAAGGAATAGGAAATATTAGAGAAAAGAATAGCTTACATGTAGGAAGGTAGTAGATGGTAGGCATGGAAAGCATTGCTTACATGTAGGTAGGTAGGTTAGATGGTAGGTAAACACCCACAAAGGAGTTTTATTACTGGTACTACTGGATTGGGTATTGCGAGGATTAGTGACAGCTGTGGTGAACCAGCACTTCGATGGTTATCAGATTGCTGTCCTCTGACCCAGGTAGCTGTCTTTCTGCCTCACATGTGAACAGTAGGCATTCCTTCAGCAAACATACGATCTCTCCTTGTCACACATAATACTTGACAACAGTAACTCGCACAACTTTTTTTTGTAACTAGATTTTCCTCCACTTGCCCTGCCTTTTAGCAAAATGGTAGGAGCAGTAGATGGATAGTCTCTCTCTCTCTCTCTCTCTCTCTCTCCCCCCCCCCGTGTTAGCGAGGCAGCATTAAGAACAGAGGGTTGAGCCTTCTTTCGGAAAAGTGAAAACAGGAGGGGAGGATTTCCAGGCCCCCACTCCGTCCCCTTTCAGTTGCCGTTTACAACACGCAGGGAATACATGGGAAGGATTCTTTCTCCCCTGTATCCAGGGATATGAAGTAGTAGTAGATAGTAACTAATATTATACAGGAGCGTTAGGAGCATTTATGTGGGAGCATGAGGTAGAAGTAGGTTGAAACATTCATTAGTAATAGTTTGTAAGAACAGGTAGGAGCCTCTGGAAACACTGCTAGAGTTGTCCTCTTCCAGTGGCCTGTTAAGGGTAAGGCACTATAAGGGTACGTGGCACATTGGAGTTCACCAGTTATGGAGACCTGCCATGGCCAACCCCTTTGGGGAGTTCTCGAAGGGAATGGGTGTTAGAGACACAGATAGATAGATTGCTTACATGTGCGAAAGAAGTGTGCAGAAGGTTCATCAGTGGTTGGAAATTGAAAGAGAAAAGAAAAGTAGGGGCATTATTTGTAGAGAAGGAATGCAAAAAGAGTGAATTGGAAGGATGTGGTATACAGGTGATTGACATCCTGTCAACTAGGGTACATAGAATATTTGGAAAACAACAGAGAGGTCTGTGGGGTCTTCTTGTAGATAGGGGGCCCTGGTTTTGGTGAATTTATACATGACTGCTTGAAAGTGAATGAGTAAATGAGGCATTTCTTCCTGATTTAAGTACTACCTTGCTAATGTGTGGAATGGTGAACATGTATAAAGAATTTATACAAATGCCTCTCCTAGCTTTGCAAGGTAGTATTGAGGAATGAGGAAAGCTCAGTTTTGCATACACCTACTCTATAACTACTGTATAACTAGTGAAGTTTGGTATATTAGAAATTTCAAATGCATTGTGGTTTAGGTAAAGCTCAGTTTCTTATATTATTGTAATCTTTGTTTCAGGAGGCTATGACTATGGTGGTTATGGAGGCTACAGTGGGTATGGGGACTATGGATATGGAGGATACGGTGGTTACAATGATTATGGATATGGAAACTATGGTAAGTATCAGGCTTATGGTTAAATGCATGAGAAATACATTCAGTATCTTTGTCATTTGCATGATTAGAAAATAAAATTTACAGAGCCTAATTTGAAATTTATTATCATTGGTGATTCTGATCTTGGGTTCATTCTTGGTGATTAAAATTTGTCATTATTTAGATCCCCTGCATGTTGACCCAAATTAGTCTTGGATGTGCTCATTGTACTGAGTTGGTTGAATCGTCAGTTTCATCATATCCAGTCACTAAACATGCTGGGGTAAAACCTGTACTTTTAGTCGTTCACCGAGACTCATTATTTATGGCATTGTTGGCTATTACCAGGCGGGCAAGGGTACGGCGGGGGGAAGAGCCAGCACGGGCGGCAGCAGGCGAGGCACCAGCCGTACTGATTGGCGTGATCAAGGGTACGATTACAACGCCACCGCCACCTGGAACAGCGGAGACACGTACTAACACCGATCCTCCTCATTCTTCAGCTTGTCTGTCGTCTTCTACTGCTGGCTTACATGACGATGGTATGCAAAGCCAGACATGAAGATTTTAGACTATGGTGTATTAAAGACGATATCGCAGTGTGGCAAGCCAGTTCTGAAGGCTACAGTCCAAGGAAGTTCACGGGACCTGGATACTGGCTGTTCATAGATGGCCTCCTTCCAGTGGATAAAGGAGCCTTCGGTTCGATAGACTGCGGAGGCATTTTCCGTGGATGTGGTGTTAGTTGACTTTGAATGTGTGCCTGCTGTGGGGGACGATCACAGTTAAGTGTCGTGGAATTTATTATTGACTGCCAGACAGTGTTCCTGTGTATGGGAGTTTGATTATATTGATAAAGAACATTTAATTTTTTTTTCTGTCGTGATTATGAGTTCTGAGTTCTAGATGAATTTTTTTAGATATGCACATGGCAACCTGTTGACCAAAATTTTCAGGAAGTGCTTAAATTTGTATTATTTTTTGTACTTGAAATCAATATACATGATAGCTATTTAATGTTGTTTTATTTACCCTATTTATTTTCAGGTGTTTTGAATATTGAAACTGATGTCTGTGGTGGTTGTACCCTTGAAATTTGGATATTATGGTAAAGAGTAGAGTTGAACATTTGCAAGTTGATTGGAGTAAAGCATTGTTTTCCGTAAGCAATCTTTTAATATTTTTGTGTGCATGGATTCAGTTTGACCATTAGTTTTCAACTGCTGATATTCCACTGCTTGAAACATTGATACTGGATTTACATCTTTTGATATGACAAGTATTTATTTGTCATCTTACCAAAGAAAGCAAATGGAACTGGTACATACAACCATTGACAATGCTTACCACATACTGTGTCAAACAACTTCCTTATTACTCCACATATATATATTAATAAGAAACCTGGCTTCATAACCTGTGTTGGCAGAATCAAGTCACTTTATCAAACTTTCCATGTACCGATTGTTAGCAGGTAGAAGGGTCTGCTGGTGTGGTGATAAGGTGAAAGAAGACCTTCAAGCTAAGCACTAATGCAAAGCCATATTTGAATATTCAAGATGAGAAACAGTCCCAGAGTTGGCTAAAGGTGAGTTTGATGGTTCAGTTCAATTCTTTTATTGACACAGTCTAACTGGAAGACAGATCGAAGCTTACGACAAAAGGTCTATACTAAAGAGACGAAAAATATATCCCCCAGACCGTGGGTCTATCATACAGGAAGACTGGTACACTCTGATATGCTATACATCTAGGGATTAGATGAAGATTTGTGAAATATTCTGATTACAACGTGTCTGACAGGAAGAACAGAAGTGGCTAATCCTACCTAACAGTGACCCTCTAATATCTTGCCAAACGTGCAATTGACAGCATTAGGCGAGGGAACATCCTCTAACTGGGAAACTGCAAAGTACAATTATAGACATTAGGCAAGGAGACAACCTCTGGCTGGGGAAAAACTGCTGTGCAACTCACACACACGGGCGAGGAGACATGCTCTAACTGGAAAACGCTGAGAAACCATCATGCACAGGAAATTATGTATGGTCATTTTGCACACAGCGTGCAGCGGATGTTGATCACTACCACTCAATCGATCAATTTTTTTATCTAATATTCCACTGACTTTGAAAGTTACTATCGTGCTGAGAAACCGAGGAAACTGTCTCAATCCAGGTCAAAACTAATGGATTTGCAAAATGTGTGGAGAGATTCGGAATCACTATGGATTCGACCCGTGTTTTTCAATACATGGGCACTGCAAAACAATGAACGAGTGTGGTCATTTGCAATTTTGCATAATTTGCAACAGAAACGTTCTTTGATTTTGAGAAAGCTTATGTTACTTCTTTGAGGTATGGCATTACGATGAAATTCCACAAAATTAGACCTTTGAGGCAGACTATTAAGGTTTAATTAGTTTTGGAAAGAAAAAGGTGAAGATTCATGGCGAGTAGAAGAGAATTTCCACAGGAATGTGTCATCGAGCAGTGTGTTGCATACTGCCATAAAGTCTTGTACACATTATTCAACGGGATGTTAAATTAATCCTCTGTTGATTTGGCTACGTATTGCATATCATCAAGTGACGGTGCGAGAGAGTTGCAAACTCCTGTTAATACAGATTGGGCAGATGAGTCTGGTCAGCATTATACAAGATCAGAGAATAGATCAGGATTTCCACATATTACCGAAAGGCATTATCATTCCGTAACTGTGAAAGGAATCAAAATATTTGAGAAACATTGGACTAATAATGTTAAAGTAAATAAGACAAAGGATGGTAAACTACATGATTCTCTAGAGAATTTTTTTTTCCAGAGTGAATTAAGAATAGGTTCTAGTGCATTACATGTACCATAGAACCATACTAAACCACTTTCTTTAGGAATTCTGTAACGTGTGAGTAATGAGGTATAATGAATTCTTGATACGATCCTATCACACACAAAAAAGACCTTTATTGTTTCTTGGATATAAGTACAGATGACCTGAGGGTCCTGTCAAATGTCACTGCTGAGCAACGCTGCCTTGACCCAAATTGTTACCACGATAGTCAACAATCGAATGCTCTGTATTCTTATTTGTCCTTCCTTGCTTCCTTTCATTACACATTCTTCCTTCCCAAGTGTTCTTCGTTCATCACTTCCTTTCTTTTCGCTTACCACACATTCTTCCTTTCCACAGTGTTTTTCTCTCGTGCATCCTTACTTATGCAAGCCATCCATTTCTTAATACACTTCTACGGTATCATCTTTTAATTTTGATTAGTTCTGTTCAATGCATATAATAAGAGGAACGGTGCTGCTTTTCCTTGGAGTCTCGTGCCTTCTGCTTTCCTTGACCTTTGACTTGGTAAGTTACACTGTGGCGCGGCAGTAGGCTGGGCCGTTGGTGGCCCAGGGGTTGAGGCGTACCCACACCGTCCTGGGCGAGGCCCTTAGGAGCCGCCTCCGGATATACCGTGACGTGTCCCGCCAAGAGGAGGGTCCTGGTCTCGACTTTCTGTCAGGGATGCAAATAGGTGTCTACCTCCACCCATTCAGCTGGCAGAGGGAGGCAGCAGAAACCGGCATCTTCCAGGAGACTGGCGTCATTGCCTACCGGTTTACCGTTCATGATGGTAGAGTGTGGGCGTCGGACGTTCCTCAAAGATCCAATACGACGGTCCGGGAGTCTTTCCTCAACGTGAACCCTCTGGGTCTGGGGATGGAAGGTCTCGTCAACAGTTCCCTGTTGGAGAGGGTCAATCTCCTGCTTGAGTTCTTCGCCGACTTGTCATGGGAGGAGAGCCGGGCAGACCAAGTGAAGCTGGGCAGCGGTTTGCCCTCCATCTGGGCACCTGCTGCTTCTTACCGCCTTCCTGGCTTGGATGTCATTTGGGAGTACTGGCAAGGCGGGTACTGTATGGGCATTCAGGTCGACCAGTATTTTCTACGGGATGTGTGGACACGCTTGCTGCGTCCCGGTCTCATATTAAGAGCTGTAATGGACGCCATTGGTGTCGAATTGTCGGCCCCCGGAACTTCCCGCTACCTCCCCGTGACCTCCAGGATTTCCGTGCAGTCTGATCGAGCCGCCGTCTTGGACGTGTACCGTCCGTTTGGCCTTCCCGTGAGTGGGTCTCTAGCTGTCCAGGTCAACGTGCGGGTGCCCTCCACGCCACAGTACAGGCCTCTGGGTAACCTGACTGTGCCCTTCTTATGGGCGAATGTGACTGTGGAGGCGCTGCCGGAGGCGCTGTTCGTCAAGCTGAACACGTTTCTCTTCCTCAGGATGACTCTTATTGTCATCCTGAGTATAGCAGGCTCTGTCTTCACGTCACTGGGGCTACTGGATTTGCTAAAAGACCCAGTGAAAGAGTATGTTTTGCTGACAAGGAGAAAACTAACTCGCAATCGGAGGTTGCAGCTTTTGCCGGTCTGAACTTTTTTTCTTGTTCAATTCAGAAATCCAACTTCAATACAGCCTCAAAGTGAACAAAAATTTACTTAATCCTCATTTTACCGTCGGCATCAGTGACTCCTGCTTGAACATTTTTCATCATGAGAACATGCTGTAGCTTATATATATATATATATATATATATATACTAAATCTTCAATACAGGTATTTTGAGATTATATGAGAAAGAGACAACAGCGGGCTTGACTGGCCTACGACTGGGTTGTATGGTATGAGAATTCAAAATAAAAAAAAAAATCAGATAAACATAAAGATTACAGAAAGTCCTTTTCTCAGAAGAAAGATTTAAGGATGCACATTACACTGAGGAAAAAAAACGTATAAAAGTAAAGACTACATTAGGGCTTTCACGCATATTTATTCCACAGAATGCACTCGACAGATTTATTCAAAATTTACACGGGAGAAGCAGTCTTCATGTAATCATACACATGAGTTTAAATTGGATAACTCCAAGAATGTGCAAATTACCAAGAGGTTTTCTAAAAAGAATAAATTCGCCTCATGAAACTTCACACTGGGAAAAAAACATATAAATCTGAAGTTGCAGAAAGGTCATTTTCCCAGTCACTGGAGGAAGCATAGGGATACGAAAATTTGCAAAACTGCATTCTCGCTCTCTCGAGGAATGACGAAAATGCACATGAGAATTCCTACCAGGGAAAGCCGCATCAGTGTAAAAAAGATTGCATAAAGCCTTCCTCTCAGGGAAATAAAGCACTCGAGACCTCACACCGGAGAAAACCCATGTGAATATTCAGAATGACAAATGGCATCTTAAAAATATGACACATATCTAAAAGTAATAGATTTTTTTAAACAATTTTAAATATAAGAGGGCAGAGGGAGAGATGAGACTTTGTGAATGAAAAATAGAAGAAAAACAGTTTACAAAAAAGACGTTTAAGAAGATTGCTCTTGGGATACACATGAGAACTCGCCATGGGAAAAAGACGTATAAATGTAAAAATTATATTAAGTCCTCCTCGCTTATTTACTTAAGGATGCTTATGAGAATTTACACTGGAGATAAACCATATAAATGTGAACAATGCAAAAAGGCCTTCTCTCAGAAGTCTAATGAATGGAAATATCTCCTGGTAAATATAATACTTTTTCACCTTCGGTGTTACCAACATGTCACATGGGTGCACATTACAATCACTACTTATTTATGATGTCTACTTTAGCATTGAGCATTAACTCGGTGTCTTTCACAACTATATGTTCTGTTATCTCATGGTTATATGCTGGGTTGTCTTGCCCTGAGAGTTTAGCCTGGCCGTCAGAGGCTGCTGGAGTGGGCACACCCCTGCCACCATCTGAGAAAGTAAAACTTCTGAATCTTCTTATTCACACAACAAGAACAGCATATAACATGCAAATAACTTACAAAGAAGATGTTCAATAAGAATACACACCTTTCCCTTTCTTTAAATCAGTCCGTGATAAAGTATTTCATATGTAAATGATATCTTTCTTGTCGCCAAATTTAATACAGCAAAAACAACAAAGGTATCACTAATAAACATCTGAGTAAGAACATAGTGCATGAACCAGATGATATGGGGCATGCACCAGGTGATATTGTGTGAGCAGTAGGTTATACTGGGCGTGGATCATGTAATTCATATTTCAAGCACTTGAGGTGCGTGGCTCTGTGGGTCTCAAAGTGATTCATAGTAAGCGATGGGTGCCGGCACCACCCACTCCAGGCATCGGTTCAAATGCAGTGTTTGTTATGATGAACTCTCTTACCCACTCCACTCATCTGGGTGCTGGCATCTTAAAGTCATGGCACCTCACAAACATCCTACAATTGCTTCTTCCTCACAAGAGCCACACAGGAAGATATCTAAAGAGACCATAATGCTTGTGACTTTGCTGGAGGTACATTGAAGTAGTGAGTGGTGATAGTAATACAGCCACTGATCATTGCATAATGTGAGTGAATGCAGCAGATGTTCAATAAGGAAGGGGAACACAAACAAACACACACACACACACACACACATATATATATATATATATATATATATATAATTTTTTGTTTTGTTTTTTATACATATTCACCATTTCCCGCGTTAGCGGGGTAGCGTTAAGAACAGAGGACTGAACCTTAAGAGGCAAAATGCTCACTTGGCCTCCTCCTTTGTTCCTTCTTTTGGAAAATTAAAAACAGGAGGGGAGGATTTCCAGCCCCACGCTCCCTTCCCTTTTAGTCGCCTTTTACGACATGCAGGGAATACATGGTAAGTATTCTTTCTACCCTATCCCCATATAT
>JAYMFT010000037.1:704664-717582 GCA_038088735.1 Panulirus argus | reverse complement strand
ATGGGGGAGTGGAAGTGAGAGAGAGAGAGAGAGAGAGAGAGAGAGAGAGAGAGAGAGAGAGAGAACAATTGATATGTTTGTGAGGAGGGGATAGATAGACAGATACAGAGGGAGAGAAGGAGGGAGGGAAAGAGGGGGAGAGAGAGAGAGAGAGAGAGAGAATATTTGGATGAAAAGAGGGAGATGTAAACATTGGTAGATGTATAACGAAGGAATAATATCCTATAAGAAATATAATCATTCATATAATACCAGGGAAGATATTATTCGGGTTCAAGGAAGGAAGACGAATATAATATGAAATGGAAGTGAAGGAAATTAATAGAAAATGGGTACAAGAATAAGACCAAATAGAAAAAGGACATTGGTGAAGTAGGTCTCCATGCTACAGATCACCAGTATAATGTCTTTACTAAGGTCACCACAACTTCTTGGGTGACCAACCCACTTCTCGAGTCACCATCACAATGTCTTGGATCACCATAACAGTGTATTGGGTCACCATCTCATTGGCTTAGACCGTCGCCGCCCTCACCATCACCACCACCACAGTGTCTTGGGTAATCACCACGACAGTGTCTGGGTCGTCACTATCACCACTGCAATGTCTTAGGTCGTCTTCATCATCACTACAGTGTCTTGGGGTCTTCACCATCGTCACTACCCTTGTCTTTGGGTCGTCACCATCATCACTACCCTTGTCTTTATTCCCATCCACATGCGACTGATCAAATGCATATAAGTGACGCAACTTTAATGGGATTTACATTTGCAGAGCTACCGACCCAATCATCGCAGACCGAGAGAATGTGGGTTGTCCAAATCTTGGAAGTTAGACTTCTTAATCTTTTAGAGAGAGAAAAAAAGTTATATCCACTTAACAACGTTCGCCTACTTAAACATTACTTTACAACTCAACTCTTTACATACATTAGCATCGTATAAAGACGAATCTTCCTTATATATCCTTTAAGCTTATACTAAGCATATATATATATATATATATATATATATATATATATATATATATATATATTTGGGATCTGTATATAACTAAACCACCCAAACCCCATCTTCTTTACCAATCACACAAAAGTGTGCCTACTCGCAGAAAGAAAAAAAAATTTTTCCTTTTTTTCTTTTCTTAAAACCTTTTCTTTTTTTTCCAACACCCTCCCACCCCATCCCTCACCACATCCAACCAACTACAGCTGCGGCAAATGAGAACAAACGCATGTTTGTCCACTCCCGAATGTCCCGTGACATCAGCTTCCTGCTACAATAACAGGCCCGGGGAGAGAGAGAGAGAGACATAGAGGTGAGTGAACTACCAACAGCCCCAATATCGTCACTCGCTCTATTGCTACGGGAATGGATTGGAATATTAGGCCTCTTTTATGACATTTGCTTTGCATTTTGGCTCACACGGCCGGACGAGCCGGGTGTTTTATTGGACCATTATACATCTCGAACTGATTAACAGATAAACAAAATCCAGTGTGGAAAACGCAGTGTTACCGCCAGTGGCGGGCGTGTTTCCCTCCAGGCTTGAAATCCTTGCGTGTTAACAGGGGTTGTGACGACGCCGCCGCCGCCGCTTCGGGGCAGGCGGCGTTGTGGCTGCGAGACGAAGATGCACACAAGAGGATGTGAGGAAGGAAAAGAGTGCTATTGGGAAGAAATAGAGAGAGGAAAAGGAGGCTAATATATGACCAGGAGGAAAAGTGTTTTCTTTTTTCTGATGATCGTAAAGGATGAGGAAAGAGCGACAGGATACAGGATGCAATAGGGGGGGTTGTAAAGTGCGGAGATAGAGAATAATAGAGGCTGAGTTGGTCAGTGGACATGAGAGGCACTGGGGCGAGGGAGGTGGTGCGCTGACCACATGGCAGAGATAAAGGAAGAAGAAGAGGAGGAGGAGGAGGAGGAGAAGGAGGAGAGCCAGAAGTACAACATGGCCAGGACGAGAGGACAGCTGTGTCCAGGAAATGAACGAGGAGAGGATTAATAGTTCAGGGTGATCTGCAACGAGGAAAAATAAAAAAAAAAGCGACAGGGTGAGAGCAGAAGGGGGAAGAGGGGGTGTATCGATGCAAGGGTGAGGAGTGGAGGCGGATGCGTTTATAAAGGAATGACTGAAGGAAGTAGAGAGAAAGAGAATGGTACGAGTGTAGCAAGGGACTATGTGACAGGCCTGTTGGAAAGGTTTGAAGGGAAATGACGATAGCTTGGGGTAGCTGGTCAGGATGTTAAAGATTAGGGTTAGTGTGGCCGAGATGAGGGCCAGGGCGCCCTAAAAACAGATGAGGGCTAGTGTGGTATGGGTGTAAGGGCCAGGGTACCACATATCAGAGGAAGTATAACATAGGTTTAGGGCCAGGGTGCTCTGCACAAATCAGGGCCCGGTATAACAATATCCCATGGGTCACCACCACTGTGGCAGTGGTTGGTTAGGGTCGCCCTGAAACGACCAAGGCTATAGTATGGCAGGGTTAAGGGGCCAGGGTTGCCACGGATAGGGCCCTAGAATGGCAAGAGGAGGGGGGATGATGAGGGCACAAGGCTAGACCAGCATGCAGTGGTGAGGTGCCATGCACAGATCAGGGCCAAAGTATGGCAAGGGCCGGGTCGGGGCTCCCTAAAGAGATCAGGGCCCAGTATGGCAGGGGTTCGAGGGTGGCATAGGGGGGAAAGGGGAACAGGGCCATCAACGCCCACTCGTACTCGTCACTCCACACTATACTTTGAATACAGGGGGCCTGGAAAACGGGGCTGTTGAATCGCAACCTTTTAATGGCCCCAGTAAACCAGTCAAGTCTGCCGTGTAATTTCCAACACGCCAATGTATTGTTTTGGTCCAGGGCTCGTGCCATAGCTTGGCAAAGTTAGTTGGCAGTGGAATATTGCAATATCTTTTTCTTATGGGGAATAAAATAGTACGAAATCTTTCCTTTTTTTTTTTTTTCCATATGGGATGTGTTCTTTCTCGCTCCCTCATGTCAATGCGCATTTGATTTCATTCTTAACCCGATGCGAACGTGACATAGTCTAACGTAAGGGTTCACAATACTGCAGTATGTTCCTAGTATGGGAGACAAGATCATATGCATTCTCTTTGTGCATGTTGTTTCTGCATGTCGTAGTACATTTGATGTCAGTTCAGAATTTAACCTGGTATTGGAATGCGGAAGCATCTTTCTCTTAACAGAGCAGGATACAGTCTTTTCAAATATCTACCGTCCATGTTACTTCACAATTGATTTTATGCAATTGTTTCTGTAGTGTCGTTTGAGATTTGATTTTCCTTTTCCATTTCATTTCTACATCTATAGTTCTGTTTACCACCCGTGACCATCCTGACTGAGTCCGTCTCACTTAATAACTTGACACAATGGAGGAGGTATACAAGGCGTGGTTTCTACCACCCTGTATCGGGAACTTCTCCTCTCCACGCCACTCCACCCAGTTCCAGGTTCGTCCCACGCCACATCACCTTGCCCCTTCCAAGAGGTCCTTTTCCGAGCCACCCCACCCAGTCTCAGATCAAGTACATGCCTCTATACCAACTGGCACCTCCGCCTGACGCTTCTCCTGTCGCATTACTAAACCACCCAGGGGCAGCCCCGTCAACAACGTCTCCCTGAAACTGCAGCGGGTGTGCCTCATACCTGCACGCCCAGTACGGGCCCGCCAACTCCTCTCCGCACACAAACAAATCCTTGCCAAGCCTCGTCACGCAACAGTCGAACCATCGTTCGTCTTCATGCCCACCAGCAGGTCTGCCCACCCGGCGACAATACAGTCGCACGCCTCCTCTCCCAGCGTCAAATTTATCTCCCATCCAGTAACTAGGCAGTTCACGCCTCCTCTCCCAGCGTACAGTCCATCCCACGGCTAACCCGTGTCAACGCTCCTCGGCCCAGTAGTGAGGCAGCGCCATGCCAGTGGTCTCAGCGAACGAGGAAGTTCTACGTCTCTCCAACTCGCCCTATCTAGAAACTTGCTTCCTCCCGTATCCATGGCCTCTTCAAGCAAGCACTTTGCTCTCTTTCAAATTCTAAACACGAATGAGAAGACTTCCTTTGCTTTCAATTCCTCCTCTGTACTCTCCTCACTACGATCAAGTGTACTATAAATCATTATTGATAAATTTACAACCTAGCTATACGACTTATAATAAACATATGATCCTTATACAGAGTAGTGTATACATGTCTACCTGTCTGTCTGAGCCCTGACACCTCTAACAATCTTTGACTGATCTCAACCACACTTGGTCTGAAAATGACCTTAGACAGGCAAGAACCTACCAGGGACATTCCTCCGAGACCTGTCACCAGATTCCAGTCAAACCTGACCACCTACCCCTCCCCTCACGCCTAGCGTATCCTAAAGAGATTCTAAACTTCCTAGACAGCTAATCCAAGCAGCGGAGACGGACTAAAGACTGTCCTAGCATAGAGAGATGTCTAGAAATTAAAAAGACTTAGGGATTTGATTTTTCCCTCAGCTGTCAGCTTGTTCATCGCAGCTTATTTCAGTGTACGAGATGTATCAGTGACGAAATATAAAGCAGCTTAGTTAACCATATATTGTATTCAATGATGGAATAAACCAGATAATTGGATTCACAGTGTTTCAGGGTATGTAATATAGCCTCTGCTCCTTGACACTCTTTTGTCTCATAAAAGACGGTCCTTCATACATTTGTCCTTCACAAATGTTCCCGTTATTGTAAACGATTTCTTAAAACATGTACTCTTACCAAACTCACATTCTCACACACCCTTAAATGCCTTTTGCCTCATCAAACATGGCTTCTCTTCCTCCTCTTCATCCTTAAAATATACTTTCTCTCACAGTCTCTTTCTCCCTCTCACACACTCAACACACTCCACCCCTCTCTCTCACCCACTCTTACACACACACACACGCCACGCTCCACATCAGCCGTGAACTCATCAACATCCTGCGGAAACGCCGTAACATCACTCGGGAGGGGGTAATAATGTCCTACATCACCCCCCTGAGGTGGGAGGGGGTGGGGTGGGGGGTTTGTTTCCCCCCCCTCGACACACCAGTCAACAACGGGGATTACCTCAGCAGGCACCCCCCCCACCAACCCCCAACCTACCTATCCCGTCTCCAACCACCCTCCCCCCCTCCTCCTCCAGCGCCCCCCCCCACCCACACCCCCTAGTGGCGTTATCCTGTCCGGCATTTATACGATCATTCTTCTGCAATGGACCTTTATTGCCAGGCACGACACCAACCAACCAACCCCTTCCAACACCCCCAACCCCCTCCAACACTCCCACCCCTCCAACACCCCCACCCCTCCTACACCACCCCCTCCCCTCCTGGACAAAAAAAAAAAAAGTGCTATACATGGAAATTTGAGCATCAATGGGCTTTTATGCGCGAGGGACAATCACGCTGGTACCTACATGTGTCTCTGTCATTTGCATACGTACGTACTACATACGAGGCGATTCGGTGCCACGCCTATGCAGGTATATATTGGTATATATTAATTTTTTTTCTTTTTTTGGGGTGGGGAACGATGGGACTGAGTGACGGTGACTGACGGTTGAATGTGATGGTGCAAAAGCAGTTGCGCGTAGCCTTGACATCGGTGAAGAGTTAGATGATAGTGCAAGTCGAGTGATAGATGGTGATTAGCGGGTGTTAGACAAGTGGCGCCGAGTTGAGTAGGGACGATGAGTGGTAGTGATGGTGATGACTGCTAGGAAGAGAGAGTGTTAGTGATGGTGTGTCGGCGATAGTGATGATGAGAGTTAGGTAGCGATGATAAGTGTTGGTGATGGCGAGTGTTAGACAGTGATGGCTAGGTAGTGATTGTGAGTATTAGTTTGTGATAGTGAACGTTAGACAATACTAATGAGCGACTGGCAACGATCGTATTGAAATCTGATTCTAATTTCAAAGTAACTTTGCTTATTTCGGATTTTCTAATCACTGGAAATTCCAATAACTTGTTTACAATTTATTTCTACGAATTGGCAAACGGCTTTCCAGAAAACGTAAAATCTTTACTAGATAAAAAAAATCAAACTTATAAATTCAATAATCGAATCACATATCTCAGTATATAAATGTAATACAGAGAATGTGAAATGAAATTACATTAATTACAAAACATACTATGAATTCTAAACTGCGTTAATTGCATATCATAATATGTATTCTAAATTAGGTTAATTACATACCGTACTATAAATTCTGAATTACTTTAATTACATGTCAAAATATCAATTTGTGAAATACGTTAATTACCTATAAAAATAATTCTAAATTGAGGTAATTACAAGTGACATTAATTCTGGCGATATTTTCTTCTTATGATTGGGATAATCTGACGTACATAAAAAAAATAAAAGAAAAAATATGAAAATATCTCGGTTACCCATCACGCCATTTTCTTTTTTTTTTCCTCCATTTAAAATGCCCCATTTTCAAACTTTGGGCATAGAGGTGTAATTTAACGGCACCGATAACGCTTTTGATGTCCAGGTCGGCGATTTGCATATTCTAATGGTGAAATATAAGGAAAGTTATTCAGTTCGTCCCTAGACCTTCCTGGAAGACGTACATGGAAGTTAGGAAGGACGGCCATGTTGGATCTCAGTCCTAGACCGTCCTGGGCAACGCAGTGGAGAAGCCAGGATGATCAACGACACTGAACCGGAGACGTAGATCGTCCTGGGCGTTATAGAGAGTCAACAATGCCAAAGGCTTTGTCTGACCGGCTGCTAAAATAATCGTTGGGATTCCATTGCAGTTCTTGGCGTCAACCCAATCATCAATGCAATTTTCCGTTACGCACGCGCGTTTAAATCTGTTCGCTCGATCTTGGCATAACATATTCGCAAAAAAATTGTTCAAGTGAGGATAAACACCAGCGAAATACACTTTCCCCGCTCTCATAACATGCCAGTAGTGAAGAGTGGACGATCAAGGGACATTCGTTTTTTTTTTGCCCAGCTCCTGCTGACCTAGTGCGCACGCGCTAGAGGAGTAAAACGAACATTTTCCCTCTCAAAATTTTCCTGGCAAACGTTCTAATCAGCGACCGATCTGGGGCTATCTTTGTTTTACAATAACATACAGATTTATACAGCGTTCATGGTACGAAGACTACACTGTACTCAAGATATCAACAGATAATTAGATCATATTGTCTTAGAGACATACACACACACACACACACACATATACACTATTTATTAAAAGATTATGAAAGATTATGAAGAAAACGAGCAGTCTACGGGGCTGACGACCCATGTTTGACTACGATCTTTCTCAACAAACATATTTGTTTACATTGAACTCCATTAATAATAACAACAGTGTCTTGAGAGAGGTTTGTGTGTATATACATACCCTGTGCGTAAGTGGATCCCAGGAAAATAATTTGATTAATCAAAATATAAGCCTCAGTTATCAAGGAAATCATGGAGTAAATACAATGAATATGGTTAGTAATCGTTAAATCAATGTAAAGATCTTTGAGTCATGTGTTCTCTTGTAACAGGTAATAGTTTACACCTTTTAGATTGTTGTGAAGATTAATGAACGTATACACGTCTACGGGTGGGTATATGTGGGTAGGAATAGATATGGGTCACACACTTGGATCAACACCTGTGAAAGCTCTGCCCTATAATCCTACTACACTGCATGTATACATAAACATTGTAACTTACTAAGAGTCAGTTAAGAATGGTATATCTCATTAATAGCTTTAAGACCCCTATCAGACCTATCCAACCTAGGGGTAGTACTCCCTCCCTCCCTTAACACAAACACACAGACCCCCTGTGGTATGGTAGTATGCATCACTATTCCACGTACCACCACGGACCCTACAGGGGGTAAGGTCCGCACGAGTTCGATTCCCGGGCCAGCGGCAGTCGGCCCACACCCAACCTGTGTGTTCATCCTCCCCTCCTGTCTGTATGGTAAATGGTTACCTGGCTTAGGCAGCTGTATGTGACTAGAAGAGAGAAAGAGTTTTAAACTCGTGTTGCTACGTCTCTCAGCTCTGTGCATGTATTGTAATATGTACCATGTCTTTACTCCTATGCCAGGTACCCATTTCATCGACACAAATAGTAATCACATACGTGTTTGTGGACTTCTATAGTTCTTCTAAACTATACGGACCACGGTATCGGACTACTTTGTCATCCCCGATGGAAATCCACACCACATATAAACCATATCAGTTGCAGGTGGACCTTTTGATGTTTTTTTCAGTAATTCCCTCACCCTGGGTTTGACATCTTACAGATTCGAGGCATTTCTTTCAATAAAGTCTCGTTCTCTGCTGCGGCGGGCGGCAATAAATAAAGTTCCACATCATTGCCTTCCTTACATTATCAAGAATAAAACATTGTGTGGTCGCAGTAGCAGAGTTACTTTATCATTCAGTTCTCGAGATCTGATGCATCTGATGTCTGAAATATCTCAGAGTTACGTAAGAGTTCTGATGGTGATTAGGGCGGTAGAGAGAGGGAGAGAGAGAGAGAGAGAGAGAGAGAGAGAGAGAGAGAGAGAGAGAGGGGGGGGGGGGAAAATGGAAAGGTGGCCGTTACACGAGCTGATCAAGAGATTGACACAGGTTATGGATCCCCCAATGGCAAGCTTTAATACACGAACACACAACTCAATCTAGTATCAAACACAAGCGCCAACACTCCCTCACCCACCTCCATTCCCCCAGTCTCCAACACACTCCCTCCATTCCCTCTGCTGGTGGCGCTAGTAGTGGTGGTGGTGGTGGTGAGGCTGCTTTGGGGGCCTGATGTAGGTCTGTATATTTATTGTTAATTAACTTGGGTGACTGTGGAGTGAGGTTGAACCAGGCCCGTGTGGCGACCAACTTGACGAGTGACGCTGGCTTCCTGGCTCTCTCACAGGCCCTCGCTGGACGCTCGAGCTCTTCGCTCACCGCCCCCTCCTTCGTGGCTCTTCCCGCGCGCCTTAGGGCATCCTTCAGGAGCCTGGCCGAAGGGAAGGCCATCCCTCCCATGCAGGCTCGGGTAATCCGACGGGATCCACTTTAGTACACCCTCGGAAATCCACTGACAAAACTCCGGCTGCGAACGAAGAACAAGGGTCGCGTCTGCAGATTTGAAGGACTTTGACGAAAATTGAATGCAAGCTTAATGCTGTTCCGTGTCACTTCGAATACCAACCCAATTCATCAGCGAGCTTCGCCCAGCACGAGGAGGTTGGAGCCACGTCCGTTTCCACCCGTGCCTGGCTTGGGCTTCCGCCTCGTCGCAAAACCCTCGTTTGTTTTAGAGATGCACCCCGTCCCCGCCCTCCTCCTCCCCGAGCCACAGCTGTTTCTCATGACTACTGTCTCTCTCTCTCTCTCTCATCACAATTAGACGAAAGAATACCACCCCAAAAATCCTATGAATGTAAGTGACGCTACGAGAGAGCTTGTTGATGATATTGGTACGGGATCATGGAGGGAGAGAGACGAGCGCCCCCCCTTTCCGAGATCAAGGCTGACAAGAGTGTTCGGAGAGACCCAGGAAGAAGATGGGATTTGCTTAAGAGATGACTGCTGATCATCATACACTATACCCGGGGAAAAAAAGAAAAATCGTTCCTATCTTCACTATCGCTGTTGCCAGTGACCTCAAAGTCATTCCCGAAGGCCATTTATGACCCAGTAGAAGTAAGTTAGGTACGAGCAATACGGATTATAATCATTGATTTTTTTTTTTTAAGTTCTGTTACCGTAGCTTACGGAACGGTGGCCAGTGTAGAGGTTATTCTGATGTGAAGTTATCATCGGTTAGGATTATTCTTAATGGCGACGTGATTAATTACCAGCTCCTACGTGGGACTAATGCACAATGTGAGTGGACATTTAAAGAAGACGTTGAAATATCTTACATTTGGCGATGTAGCTAAACGGTGATAATAAGCCCTAATGATCCTTGCAGTGGCTTGAGCTAAATCCCAACCAATCAACTAACTTCTATCAAAAGAACCGATATCAAAATGTCATAAATGCGTAAACATCTTCAGGACTTTATGCTGAATCTCTTAAATGCAAAGCGACAATGTTTCGTTGTTATCGCCTCTTCTCGTATGGAAATATGATCATCGAGTTGGGGGAAGGGGGGAGAGAGGTTACATGCAAATGAGGTTCTCTGAACAAGACATGACTGGATCCAATTTCGTCACAGAGCCAAAACACAAGCATGCAGGCAAAGTAATGTGGTCAAACGCAAGTACACCATTATGGCCAAAGACAAGAAGGTAAACACACCAGAATGGTCAGACGCAAGCTCGCTGTTACGGGCGAGATACACAAGCAACGTCAAAGGGTGGGGCAGAAAAATACCTTTTTTGGCCAGAGAGTCGTAGTCTACCAGGTCAGCAGTAGCCTAGCCAACACTAATGCTACCGTGAGTAGCCGGCCAGCACGCATTCTAGACTGGAAACGGTTGTTGGCACTCTGAAAGGGAAACGGAACTTAAAAACACTAGAATGGAATTAGAAACACTAAGAAAGTAAACAAAAATCACTAAAACACTTTCTAGTGTTTCTAGAAACACCAGAAATGAAACAGGCTTAAAGCTCAGATAATCAACACACCGTCGCCTTTCATCTAAAATATATGGGTATCTCATTTGTTAAATAGTAAGGCATAGCATAAAAATAAGAAATTATAAAAGTTAAAAAATAAATGTTTTTGGAACTATACTAACCTAACCCTAAATTAACCTGACCTAACCTAACCTAACCTAACCCTAAACTACACTGACCTGACCTTACCTAACCCTAAACTAAACCAACTTGACCTAACCTGATCCCAATCTAAATTATACTGACCCAACCTAAACCTAAACTAAACCAATCTGACCTAACGTAACCTAAGCCAACCTAACATAAACATAAACTAACCTGACCAAACTTAACCCTAAATCAAACCAACCCTGACCTGACAACCCAAATCTAACTAATTAAAACTAACCTAACCTAGCCCAAAACAAACTTCATCTAACTCTAAGCTACACTAACTTAACCTAACCATAATCTAAACTAATCTCAACGTGTCCTAACTAATGCAGATTAAACTAGCCAAACTACAGTTTACTAAGACATTCAGCTCCAGGTAGAATTAAGCAAATTTCTAAATAACAGCATCATCAGTTAAATCACTAAATACACATGTATGCTTGTGACCAACAACTCTTTCATCCTTCATGATTATTTTTCGAAATTGCCATGAAAAATTATACATCGGTTCTCAGCACTAAACTCCATTAAAATGGCCGTCTAATTAATTATTCCGTATTCTATGAAGGTAAGGTTTTATCTCTCAAAAAACTCACACATCCATAATCTTGAATATTCATTCTTACAACCACAAATAAACCAAACGACTTGTGTGTGTGTGTATATATATATATATATATATATATATATATATATATATATATATATATATATCGGAATGTATGTAGTATTTATAAATCGGTTCATCTACGAGGTAAATATTAGGAGCAAACATGGCCGCCGCTTCCGAAGACTACAACCTCCCATACCTCCCTCCGTACAGCAGCGCTGCCTCGCCCACCCTCGTACTTCAAAGGCGCTGATGTTCCGAGAAGCATAATTCACGCGAGGGAGAGAGCAGACGCTTATAGCTAATATATCCACAAAAGCCCGCCATCAACTGTTAATGCTACGGCTTCAATATTTTTTTCCCCCCCCCTCATTGTATCCCGTTCATATTGCAGTCAGTAAGCATACTAGGGTATTTCTACCGTCCAGTTCTATCTACTCTTTCTCTCTGTACTACAAGCTCTCTCCCTACACACCTCCTCCTCCTCCTCCTCCTCCTCTTCCCCTGGGCCACTACATCACCCACTCACAAGTACAAGTGCCATTGAACTTCCTTAGATTCTGCGGGTGGAGAAAAAAAACAAAGAATTTCTCCCAAACTTCGCTTTACTTCCTCCCCAATATAGCTCTAATCTCTTCCTCTATAAGTCTGGCGGAGGTGACGGCTTGGGTCGTCGCGGCCACTGCCGTCATCGGTATGGGCGTGGCTGAGGAAGTAGTGTCAGGTCGTCTCATATCGCTGCCCAGCTACTTTATCACGTTATAAATATCCATTAATAATGGCCCGGCGTGCCAGTGGTCGCCCGCTCCTTTGCTGGAAGATTCTACAAGCGTTCAGCTGTTTCCAAGAGTTTGAGAATGAATTTCTGCGCTCTGATACTTAGGGGGTAAAAAGTTAAGTATTTGAGAGGAGTTTATGGTAATGAAATTTGAGAGTATCATAGGATTAAGGAACTTGTAAGAGTTTGGTTAAGAGGGGTTCATTAAAAGTGTGGATACTCGTTCGGTTTGTGGCAGTCGCGTAAATCTGGCGCCAAGTGTCGCATGGATTCGCTTAATGTTAATTCCTTAGAGAAGTTGTTAGTCGAACAACGACTAATACTCTAGCATGAAGATATATATATAAAGAGAAACCGTACAATACTCTTTCTTTTTTTAATGTCTTTGAACATTACGTTCGGAAAGAGACCACGGGAGCTGATCATATGGAAAGACGAGAGGAGGCTGCTGGCGGCGTATGGCAACTGAGGCCCAGGACATTCGGGTCGACCAGTGTGGACGATAAAACAAGTGCGAGCTGGCAGGGGGCGGCTCACCTCTGATTTATATATGACCAAAACCCACAAAGGACTGCATTGGTAGTAAACTGTCGGCGGTGGACATTGTGTGTGTGTGTGTGTGTGTGTGTGTGCGCGCGTGTATGTCTGTGTCCACATCAACAATTATACTCCATATTAGAGAAAAATATCCGGAGTGTAATGGTCTTTTAATATTGTTGGTAGTTCTGTTGTAAACGCAGCA
>JAYMFT010000037.1:599985-610882 GCA_038088735.1 Panulirus argus | reverse complement strand
GTGGGAGGTAAAGGGTGTGTATAGGGCGTGGTGTGTGTGTGTGTGTGTGTGTTTGGGGAGGGAGGGGGAGGGGGTTGGCTGGCGTTGGGGCCAGGAAGGGAGGGGGAGGTGATTGAGAGGCGTGTGGTGATATGATGTCGGGCAGTGGCTGTTGGAGGGGGAGGGGAGAGAGGGAGAGAGAGAGAGAGAGAGAGGGGCGGGGAGAGGGAGGGAGGGAGGGAGGGAGGGAGGGGCGAGCAGCAACGTGAGGTATGGGGGGGGGGGGGGGGGGGGAGAGAGAGAGAGAGAGAGAGAGAGAGAGAGAGAGGGAGACACACCACAGCTGGTCGCAACTTCAACCAAAACAACTCTGTTCGGCTTTATTACTTAATCCTCCCCATCTCCCCCTCTCTCTCCCCCTCCCCCCTCATCCCACCACCACCTCCCCACTTATCCTCCCCCTACAACACCTTCTTTACATCACGGCTGTGGCGCTTCAATCGTGTGACTCCAACAACACCAGCATTTGAACACTCCATAACATGACCCCCTTCAACCATCCTTCGACACTACCTAACGGCCCTATACTATTGTTTGACACTATACGACCCCCCCAACCAAGTCCTATATGATTTGAGACTATAAAACTAAAGCGATACGATACAATACGTCAACGCAACCTACAATAACTTCCTTGAGACCCCGATATAAAAAAAATTATAGGGGAATACGGGAGCCAAAGGGGATTTGGGAGAGTCAATTGTTCGAATCACATTCACAGAGTGAAACGAAACAGACCACAGGAACTTCGGAGTTCCCTTATCGTACATAAATAATTCCTCACCGATAAATTGTCGTAAGTCTCCTTGATGAAATGGTGCATATTCTTGTGTGTGTGTGTGTGTCTGTGTGTGTACACAGCTTGGAGCCAGCCACTGGGTGGAAACCACCTCTCCTCAAGTCTGCGTATTGAAACTGCGACAGAAACATCAAAGCAACACCAGAACCAAAACACTTCCACCACCACTACCTCACCCCCCAGCCCTCACACACGCACACACACACACACGCGTCACTCTCGACACAAACATCCAGAAATAAACAATTGGCTCGCTTCATAACTTCACCCTGACAAAGATCTTCTTTCTACGCGAGACCTTAGAAAAAAAAAAATGACTGATTAACATTTCACGTTTTCCTTGTAACTGGGGACCCCACAATGTTCATACTACCTCGTTTCCTGTACAAATTAGCTCTTAAACTTTATATCTATCTGTCTCTCTATTTATCTATCAATCAATCTTTCTATCTATCTATCTGTATATATATATATATATATATATATATATATATATATATATATATATATATATTCTTCCTCTGCTGTGATTGGTCCCTGATGTACCAATTAGCCGTCCTCTCTGAGTGCCTTGTTAAGGCCATCACTCAAAAAGTCATCCTCGAAATGTTTGGTTGGCAATAAGGCACTTGTTGTTGGGCTTCTCTCAAGTCGCTGATGGCGTCATCTTCATATATAAAGAAGAAGGCAGGAAAAGCCGGGAAGAGCCTTGAGGGAAAGGTGAGGAGGAGGAGGAGGAGGAGGAGGAAGACGTTGGAGGGAAGAGGAAGACTGACTGACTGATGGAGATACAGGAATATTGTTGACAAGTCAGGTAGAAAGAAGGAGGGCTCAGCCAGATATATATTTACATGGGCCAGCCACCGCGTCGGCTACGGGTGGTGGTGGTGTGTGTGTGGGGGGGAGAGGGCCCTTTTCCACGAGACGGGGCACCTTTAGCCCGTCATCTTATCAACGAAATCAGGCATCATGGCACTTGCTTTCCCGTTGGTGTGCCAGCCTTCTCAATGACAGATATACTCCGCTTAGCCGACGAAATGTTTGCACCTTCCGTGGGCAGGGGAGGAGCGGCGTCACCCTGGGCCTTAAGCCACCGCGTCGCAGGGCCGCTAACTGCCTGCCTGCGCCCCTGCGGAGCGAGTTTACGGTCCCGATGACAAACATCGAAAAGTCGAGTTTACTTACGACACACCGCCCGTATCCCCGCGCTCATTGGCCGATCGGTAACCGCCCTAATCACGGGGTGCCAGTAGGGCCAAAGTCGGTGGGGGGAGGGCGGTGTGGACTCGGGCCCGGCAAGGGGCCGAGGCTGTGTTGAGGAGTGTACGCATGTGGGTTCGGAGTGAAGGATTTATGAATGTAACAATAATACACAAGTATCAACACGGACTAGAGAGCGGCCGCCCACACGACCCAGCTGGGGGAGGAAACTTGCTGGAGTGTTGATGGTACATCCTTCATGTCCCTGCCTGCCTTCCTCCCCACCCCCGATCCTCCCCTCCCTCTTTCTCTCTCTCCCTTACCCGACTCACGCCCCTTCCCTTCCTCCCCTCACCCCCAGCAACGCCCTCCCCACCAACCTCATGTCCTTAACCCCAAGGACCTCCTCCTCACCAACCAACCAACCCAACCCATCCCATCCACGCCCCTTAAACACGTCCTTAACCCCTTCGTCCTCACCCCACGTCCTTAACCTCACGTCCCTCACCCCATGCCTACTAAACCCATACCCTCATGACAACACCCATGTATCCATGCCCACGCCGACAAACCACTCCTCTACCCCTATACTGGGCCATATCCATTCCGAAATCCTACCCCTATACCCACATATCCTAACCCACTTCCAAGACCCCACACACAGAACCCCGCAACATCCAGCTTTATTCCTGTGATTCCCATCCCACACAGTCTCCGCAAGTCATTGCTAGCACGACCCATGAAGTCAGGCTTCCTTAGATCCAAACGAGGAAACCTCACATTTACACCCTCTCACTCAAGGCTCCCCTCAGCCCATATCTGCAACCAAAACAACCCCACTTTTACCTACACCCATTACCCAGATCCCACGCCTACAAACCCACGTCAAACCCCAACGCCCACGCCCACGTTCCTACCCATCAACGCCCACGATCGAAACACAAGAGAAAACTGAGCTCCTCCCTTCATCCTCCAACTTCCTCTAGAGACAAACCGATCTGAATCATGACGATCGTCTGGCAAAATTCTCTCACGAAAAATGAGTTTATACTCCCTCACATGAGGATGGGGCGGGACTCCCCTCCCCCTCCCCCCCCCCCGACCCCACCTACCCACCCTCACGCCGCACTCATGAGTCTCATGGCTCATTATACACCTAAAAACTGTGAGGTAACGATAATAGTCAGCGATTCAAGGCGCTCTGCTAATTAACTTCAGCCTCGTTGCCAGGGAGATTAGCACCTTAAAGGACCCCCCGAAAGAACACACGATTCTAATTCACTCTCTCAGGCATGTCTCCGTCCTCACTCCCACCTCCGCCAGCGTTGGCTTCGAGGTCTATAAATCTATCATCTGTCACACGACGCAAAATACTACTCCCGTTTTAATCCCAGCAAACACACAGTGAGAGTGTTCGTATACAATGATCTGGTGTTCTTACTTCGGAAACACACATGAAAAGGGAGGTGGAGAACACACAATGGTAGTTGACATACCGCCCGGAGTCGTCGCCAGGGAGACAAAGAACACCGTTCCAAGAGAACGTAGCATAACACGGCGTTACGAGTGACTACGGCCTTTAACAAAGGCTTGGGTTATTGAGACGGGAAACGAGAACAAAGTTAGAACAATCCTTCCAAAACACACACACACACACACACACATACTTCCTGCAGCACGACCAACCCGAAGCGCATAACATTCCTGACGCACTGACCTCGTCGACGCACAACCACAAACGTCCGTCCCCTTCCCAGCGCACAACCTCCCCGACGCACGACCATCCCGACGCACGACCTCCGCCAGCGCACGACTTTGCCGACGCACAATCATCCCGACGAAAACAACGTTCTTCCCCCTCCCAACCGCCCCTCCCCACACACACACACAAACACACATATAACCTCCCCAACAAACACACGAACCTTCGCAACGCACAATAATTCCCTTAATCTGTGTGACAATAAAGTGGAGCCAGTAACTTAGATCATTAATGTCACCAAGACGACAATGGACGCTGTGACACTCACCCAACCCCCACCCACCTACCCCCCCATCCCCCACCCCCATGTCGTGTCGCCGCCGCCGCCGCCGCCGCCGCAGCGTCGTTTTCCACCGTTGCACTAGTAGTAGAAGGAGGTCGGACTTGTTTGTTTAAGGGTGGGGGGTTAGGGGGGTTTGGGGGGGGACGACGACCAAAACGACACAAGAGGCATTACGACAAAAGCGAACAGCTGCCTGAGTGGGCAGGGCACGCAAGCCCAGATAAAAAGATACGAGGGTTAAACGACTCGACACGACAACTAAGCCACCATTTGGGGGGGAACGACTTCCAAAGAGAAACAAGCCAAATAATCTTATAAGCCATTAAACCACTGCAGTATATATATATATATATTTATCATAGTAAACCAGGAGGGGTAAACCAATAGGAGGAAAATCACTAAGGGGGTAAACCACTAAGGTAGTAAACCACTAAGGGGTAAACCACTAAGGAAGTAAACCACTATGTGGTAAACCACTAAAGGGGTAAACCACTAACGGGGTAAACCACTAAGGGGGTAAACCACCAAGTGGGTAAACCACTTACGGGATAAAACACTAAGGGGTAAACCACAATGGGGTAAACCACTAAGGGGTAAATCCCTAAGGGGGTAAACCACTAAAGGGGTAAACCACTCAAAGGGTAATAGAGAAAGACATACCAGAGCAAGCCAGGATGGTCAAGGGAGAGAGTGAGTGAGGGAGTGACGAAGCTCGACCAGTGGACAGGTAGAAGGGCGGCGACACCACACCACGCTGCCAGGGCGGGGCGGGGCGGGGCGGGGCCACCCCCCTTCCTTCCTTCCTTCCTGAAGGAGGGAGGGAAAGGCAAAGGTGGAGGCGGAGGAGGCGGCGGAGGAGGAGGAGGAGGAGGGAGTAGCAAAGAAAATGGGAACCCGCTGACGACGAAGACCTAGCGCGTTGAGGAGACCTTGTAGTTAAGGGTGATAAAGGGGCGCTACAGCCGGGCAACTTACGGCCTTAAAGCTCAAAGTCTAAAGGTAATGAGAGCATACGTCACGGAGATAAGCGACCAGCTGGTAAACATGTCAATATTAAAGTGTTGGGGGGGGAGGGGGAGGGGGAGGGTGGGTGGGTGGGTGGGCAGGGAGGATGGGGAGAGGAAGGAGGATCATGATGAACTAGAGGACATTCTCCTCCTTCAGGAGAAGACTTGATGGGGAGGGGGAAGGAGAGGGAGGAGGAGAGGAGGGATGGGTGGGTGAAGGAGGCGCTGCTGCTGCTGCTGCTGCTGCATACAAGTAAGAGAATGGGAAATAAAAAAAAAAAGGAACACACGACCCGTTCTCTATGACGATCGCCCCGAAAACAATTAGTCTATCGCTGCATTTCACCACACTTTGCTTAAGTTAGTTTTAGATAAATAAAGCCTTTTAAGTAATAAAGAATAAGGAGGAGAATAAGAGTGATAAAGGAGAAATACACTGAAGAAAATACATTATAGACAAACTATATAAATATATATATATATATATATATATATATATATATATATATATATATATATATATATACACTCGCGCCTTCACAGACCACATAATGCCTTGCGACAGCAGGATTCGAACCTCTAATTACCACTTGTGTGTTGGTCCACGACGACTAAACTATGGAGCCAATAGCCTAGTGTTTCGAATACCCACAACACAAGTGGTACAGGTTCGAATCCTGCTGTCGGAGGGGAATATGTGATTTTATGTATGTACGTATATATACACCACGATAAAATGTCTTTACGTGCGACTCGGCAAGTCAAACAAGAGCTAGAGGACGAGACAGACAGACAGACGGAGAACGCACCTTACAGGGAAAAAAGTGAGACAGACGGACAAACAGACAGTCAGAGACAGACAGACAGACAGACAGACTGACAGAGACAGAATCAATTAAAGCAAGGTAAAGCATATAGGATGAGCTGAGGAGGAGGAGGAGGAGGAGGAGGAGGAGGAGGTGGTACTCAGGTACAATACGAAATAAAAAAGTCTTCTTCTTCTTCTTCTTCTTCTTCTTCTTCTTCCTGACTCCTTCCGCAAAACCACGCCCTCCTCCTCCTCCTCCTCCTCTTCCCGCAAAACTTGGCCAATAAAGTTAATCCCGAGTGATACTGACTTTCCACCTGGCTAAAGGGGGGGTGGGGTGGGGGGGGTAGTGAGGGGGGGGGGCGGCTAACCTCCTCCTCCAGCTGAAACTAGAGGATGAGCTGAAGTCGAGTCAAGCAGCAGTAGCAGCAGCAGGTCGGGAGAGGGGTGAGGGGGGAGGATGTGTGGGGGGGGGGGGGGGTGGAGTGTGTGCCGTTTTTACGATCGGGTTACAAATAAACCAGGATTTAGATCGAAGGTGACTTAAAACCAAGGGGGGGGGGGGGTTTAAGCTTCCTCCCGCAGCGGAGTCACTTGCGGGAGGAATGCGCGCGCGCGCGTGTGTGTGTGTGTGTGTGTGTGTGTGTGTGTGATTTACAAGCTGATTTACGGAAGACCCGGCGGCATTCAGAGGGGGAAAATAACGCGAGGTTACCATTTACGGTCGATGCATTATCAACACGACGGAGGAAAACGACAAAAAAAAAAAAGATATCTCACTCCACGATCGCCGTTCGCCTCGGACGGTCCCAGCTGTCGTCGGAGATCAATCCAACACGGCGGGAGACTCCCTCTCCAACAATCTCCATCCCTCTACCACTTACGTGTGTGGACTATTTCTACTACTACTACTACTCCACTCCTCCTCCCCCCCGTAACAAAACTCGATCCATCTAGCGGGAAAGTGCCGGTCTCCAACAATCTCCTCCCTCACGACCTCCTCTCCTCCTCCTCCTCCTCCTCCTCTTCTCCTACCTACCTACCTACCCTGCCCAACCAACCACCACCACCACCCCCGTTCTCTGCACACTAGGGACCTCGACCTGCCTCGAGTAATCCAACAATGTTTACTTATGTCCACCACACACGGTGGCTGCGTCAGTAGGTAGGTGGTGGTGGTGGGCGGAGGGGGGAGTGAGGGTTAAGCGAGAGTGAGAGATGAGGTAGGACTTTGAGGTAAGGGAAGGAAAGGAAAGGGAATCGTAGAGAAAGAATAGAAGTGAAAAAGAGAGAGAGAGAGAGAGAAAGAAGGGGGGGGGGAGAGTGTGGTACATAGGCCTAGCCAAGAGTCGTCTTAAGCTCTCCTAACCTACCCAAGCCTACCCTAGTCTAGCCCCCGTGGCACACATACACACACACACACACATAGTCCGGTCAGCGGGGGATATTTTGGTGCGGCGTCCGGGGAGTCAGGGCAGGATGCGACGGGCGCCCTCCTCCGTCAGACAACTGCGCACCGCCTCGGCATTGTCGCTATTCCGGCTAGCGGGACAGGACTGACTGACAGACCGGCCTACCTTGTGTCCTTCCTGCTTGCTTGCTTGCTTGCTCCTCCACCCTCAGAGTAACCCATCAATCGGGCGGCAGAAGAAGAAGAAGAAGGGCGACGCTCGCTCGCTCGCTCGCTCGCGCGGACACCAGGAACAATTGGGGGTGTTGGGATGGGTTGGTTTGGTAGGGTGGCCCACAGTACAGCAGGGGGCAGGCGCCCCGCCCGCTGTGGAGGAGACCAATGGAGAAGAGGTCGCCACGAAACCCCCAGCGAAACTTTACGTCGCGAGGGATCACAATTGCGCCCAAAATCAAATTTACGACGGGAGGGCGTCTGGGCACTAAGCTGCGGTTCGGGTTACACACATTCTTGCCCGAATTTCTGCATTCTTTACAGCGCCTTTTAGCGCAGATGTCAAGGTGTTGTCTTCGTCGGAATTCGGCGAGGGATTTCGTGAGCTATGGCGAGCGTGCGGGGGTCCTCCTCCCGAGTTGCCGATGATCATCTGACTCGCTAAATTTTTACTTCTTTTCAAGCCCCTCCTCCTTCTCCTCCTCCTCTTCCTGCCACCTCAAACAAACCCTCCCTCAACCGTGCCAATAATATTCAACCTCAGAATGTCTCAATTTACGTGCGCGGATGTCGGGCATGCAAGGGCGCTACTCCTCCTCCTCCTCCTCCTATTCCTCCTCCTGCTACTGCGGACGGAGGAGGAAGAAGGGGGTGCGAGACAGATTCTTCCCCGTCCCCCCCCACCCCCCACCCCTCCTCCTCCTGCCCCAGAGGTATGCATCGTGGCTCCCACCGGGGTGAGTACTCCGCGTGGGCCCCCTCGGACAGACCCGTGGTAGTGGTGGTGGTGGTGGTGGTGGGGTTGGGGGGGGGAGGGGCAGGAGGAGGAGGGGCAGGAGGAGGAGGAAGAGGAAGAGGAGGAGGAGGAGCAGCAGCAGCAGCAGCAGCAACCTGGCCGACGACGGTGCGCCAGATTCAGTTGTCGTTGACGACGCAGCAGCATCAGCCCTCCTGGTCCCTCCACTCACTGCCACTCCCGGCGGCCGTGGCACCTACGGCGTCACTGTCGTGGAGCGCGGCAGCACTCTGTGCCTTCCTCCTGGTCCACGTTCTCACTGCCAGAGAAAGGGCGCTGTCTCATCTGAGCGTCACTGGCACTGTGGCATCAACTCCCCAAAGGTATTCCAAACCACACCACACTACCCAGACGATGCCCCTGGCACTCGGGAGAAAGAAGGAAGGAAGGAAGGATGTCACGCCTGGAGGAATACGTTTGCAGTTTACGAAAGACGAAAGCAGGACAAAGCCTCAGGGGCGCCTGACCAGCTCGTTCAACACAACAGGAAGTGGGTAGCGTGTTGGATGAGTGGGTGGGAGGAGGGAAGGAAGGGAGAACAGGTAGTTGGGGAGGTACGTAAATGCCTCAAAGAACGAAAATATAAAGAGAGAGAGAGAGAATGACCTGGGTGACGAGAGAGAGAGAGAGAGGGGGGGGTGGGGAGGGCGCATACGTGGGGCTGTAAAATCTAAACGCAGGTAAATATTGAGACAGAGGAAACACAAGGCTGGCCAACAAATTTGTGGGAATTTCAGAGCGCTGTATGAATACGGATTAGACATACGGACAAACACGCCTTATTTAAGTTTGTTCAGATCTGAATAAAAACGATGACCTGTGAAAGTCCGCCCCGCCACATCAAATCCTTCTTGGTAGTGAGGATATATTTAATACGAGTTAATAATACAGGAGGAGGAGCCATCAGATTATTATATGCAATTTCTTTAGCTACGCCGTGAAGAACTGGAAGCCGCAAAATGCTTGAGTGGAATGTAACTACACTCTATCACCCTCTAAAGTTTTGACAGTCGAGGTTATCGCTGGAATACTTATACTTTACACTTAAAAGACTTAAGTGGGGAATCCTGTTATGTTGGCTGAAGCAGATGGGAGGAGCAGGAGGAGGAGTAGGATCCTATTCTTTGAGACTCCAACACCGTCTTGGATTGCATTTAGTGACCCCGCGATTGTCAACAGAGGGAAAGGATTTCTTTGGTATTCTTTAGAAATGAATCATTTTACAGTTTGTGGTTGCTGGCTACAGTGGACCGTACCTTTGGATTCTGCGTTTTCCTCTATGGAAAATGGCGCCTCATCTTCCAGCATTCTGGAATGATACCATGTCCAAGCCTATACTGTTCTTGCTTCCGGTCAGACATGAAAATGTATGAAGCGTTTATATGATACATATTTTGTTTCCATTTCTTTGAAATTGGATGAGTTAATAGCATCTTCATGAACATCTCGTCTGGATTTCTCTCAATCCATTTGATCGTCTCTTGGTTGACGTTTCAAACACCTGTCTCTTCGTCTCTCTCTCTTCACACTCAGGCTACCAGCAACCGTCTCCCCGTCTCTCATCAGACTCCGGCTACACAGCGTCCATCTGAAGCCCCAAGCACTCAATCCCTGAAAAACCCTACCCAACAAAGAAACTTACCTACCACATCCACCTCCCTTGCTACTTACCTACCTACCTACCTAAATCAGAGAGTAAGGACTGGATATTCATAATCCCTAACTCCCGTCCCAACAATCAACGCCCCTACAGGAGATTAAATCATACATTTTCAAATATTAAGAAAAAAAAAAAAAAGTCTTTGTAATCATCTTTCCTACTTTGGTTCATTTTAATCTTCATTTTGCTCGTTGGCCCGCGACTTAAAGAAGATGACCCCCGTAAGAATCATCGAACTTATTCAATCATCAACTAATCACCGTCTTATAATTTCCTAGGATGCCTCCAGACGACCTGAGAATGCTTTTAAGTTTGACGCACGAGGCAATCAGTTTGTCAGGAATATAAGTGCCAAAATGGCTTCAAGAAATCGTGTGAGTTTGAACGTTGTATTTTCCCATGATGCTATACTCCCAGGCTGCCATATATATATATACGTATAATATAAAAAGCAGGCTAACAGTTCTTATAATATCAGTCTATCTATCTAACAATCATCCAATTACCTAAAGATAGCATATATATATATATAGACTTATATCAGGATAGCCTGCACAGAGCCATGAGTACCTAGGATAGCATGTACAGAGCCTTGGACGTAAAAAACCACACGAATGTAAATCACAACAGTAGTGACTGTAACCCAAGCACACGAAAATGAACCATCACCACACGAAAAAGCAAATCGTCGCCACACGCCTCGCAAATTCACAGCATGAGTAGATATCACCGCACGAAATCAAAACCATCACACGCATGTACGTAACCACACCCTCGTAAATCACCACCTGAATGTGTAAATCACCACACGAACTTAGTGTAAATAGGGAGTCTTTGGGGGGGGGGAGAGAGTTCTTACGTGACTGATCAGGGCGCGGGGGAGAGAGAGAGAGAGAGAGAGAGAGAGAGAGAGAGAGAG
>JAYMFT010000037.1:519247-530525 GCA_038088735.1 Panulirus argus | reverse complement strand
TATATATCCCGAACACAGGCACGTGTGATTTGTGAACACATGCTTTCCATGAAGTAATACAGTCGTGAACATCACCTGGGAATCAGATGTGTGTGAGTTTTTAATGTGAACAGCGCTTTGAAGCACTACAGGTTAACTGGTGTAAGACACGCAGGAAAAACTATCAGTATAAAATATGTAAGATTTTTTTTCTTTTTTACAATCGTCTCTTACAAATAACTTCCTCACTGGTGTTTTGCCTACAGGCCATGAACTCTTAATAAGACTTCCGGCTCGAAGAGAGGGCCCTCTGCGCCTCTCACTTTGGGAGGGGAGCAAGTGCCTCTCACACCGGGAGAAGAATGAGTGACTCTCACACACACACAAAAAAAAGAAAGCTAATATAAGTGATAAGTTCGTCCATTGGGGATTGACACTTGTGTGTGTGTGTATGTGTGATGGAAGCAAGCGATAAGAGACGATCATCACCTACGTTGGTAGTCAGATGTTCCAGCTTGGGGAACACAGCCGCCCCCTCCCTATCCCCCTTTAGCAAGCGAGGACAGCCCCATTCCGCCATCGAGGACAGCCCCATTCAGTGTCCAGAGTAGTGAAGATGAGAAAGAAGTTAGTAGACTTCAGCTGCTATACATTGAAATGCATATATTCATATACGTATATGTATATAGACAGATAGATAGATATACATGCCTTTCTCTACCATCATGCCCCATGAACCCCCTTCTATATGGAGCTCCCGCAGCACTAAGGAAGCCAGCCACGTCCACCGGGCGGGACCATAGGTCAAGGGGTGCGACGATGTTGCGTGCATGACTGTGTCAGGTGAGCGCCGGGCAATTTCGGAGTATGTGTTCACTGCCTTCAGTATGGCAATTGCGTCTTGGGGTTGAGAGGTCGTGTGATATGTTGAACCGTAATGTGTGTGTGTGTGTGTGTGTGTGTGTGTGTGTGTCTGTCTGTCTGTCTGTCTGTCTGTCTGTGTTGCCAGACCCCCACCTGATCGAGGAGGTGAGGAAGAAAGAGTCACCTATGGCGAGGCTGGATCCCCGCCAGTTGGCGTAACAAGAGTGCAGTCACGTGAAAGGCCTTGTCACATCCAAGGCGTAACAAAACATCTTCGCCACAGCAAGTCACGCCAGAGGAGAACGACCTCCCCCCCCCCCCAAGAGACGACCCCCAGAGAGGACTGACTCTGTAGTGGTTCGCTTGGCCTCACGACAACGTTTTCTGCCACGCTCATAGACCCATATAGTCCATCGTGTTTATCATGAGAGACTTGGTGATATAGGGAGAAGCACGTGTGGTCGATATACGCCTTGTGTGCACGTGTGATTGAACACCTGTGTTTCGCTACCTGGTCGGGTGGGAGGGTTGGGTAGGGACGGGGGAGGAGGAGGAGGAGGAGGAGGAGGAGGGAGGGAGGAGGTGGTGGTGCTGTAATCTTTGTCTGTATGCTGTACCGGCAGACCAGCCGGGAGATGAAAGAAGCCGCCCGCCGTGCTCAGGAGTCGCTCGAGATATGATACAATTTGTAGTTTCAACAGCGAATTTGTCTTGTCATGTGTAGGCAAGCGTGGACACATCATTAGCAAAGGTCAGACGCGATGCTCCGTCTATTCGGGGTCTCCTACGCTCGAAGAGCTGATGTGGCCTTCTCATTCTAGAATCAGTGAACTTGGTGGAAGGGAAAAAAACAATCTAGAAGACTTGGGGTAAAAGGCCCTCTAAGATGATTTCGTTTCGCTCACATTCTCAAACATCAGCGGACCCAAGCACACACACATGCCCTTGGGGAACGCCGGGTTTAGAAATGGAGTTGTTTGGGAATCTCTTCGTCCACGAGTGATGGCGATGCCTACAGGATAGAGCGAATGAATGGAGGAGGTGGGACGACACACCTGACCCGCCTGGCCCCTCATACATGGAGGAGAAGGGACACACCTGACCCGCCTCGGCCCCTCATACAAGGAGGAGAAGGGACACACCTAACCCGCCTCGGGCCCTCATGCAAGGAGGATGTGAAACCCCACCTAATCCCCCTCTCCCCTCATACACCTCCACCGCTATCCACCTGATGCCTGTCCTCCACCTCCACCTCTCCACTTCTAGTCTCATCTCCACTCCACTTGCATCATATCCCTCCCTTCCTCCCTCGTTGGCTCTTTGTCAAAAGGCGTTCACAGATGTTCCTCGAGGTGTTGCCGAGGTGGACAACCCACGGCCGCTTAAATCTACTTTAGAAAAGTTCGTTAATGTGGATCAACCATGTGTTAAGTGCGGATGTTTTCCTGAGTGGTGAAATATACCAGCAGGTGCACACACTCAGTGCGTGGTGGTGTCACAAGGTCCTCTTCCACCATTACACCGTGTTGTGATGATGGTGACACAAGGTCCTCTGCCACCACTAGAGTGTGTGGTGGTGGTGGCACAAGGTCCTCTGCCACCGATAGAGTGTGTGATGGTGGTGGTGGCAGGGTGGACAACAGCGACCGTGCTACCGCCAGAGCGTGTGGTGGCAGAATGGCCTCCCTGCCACCATCAGAGTGCGAAGTGTCATTGCAAGACCCCTGCCAACACCAGAGTCTGATGTGGCACAACGGCATCCCTGCCAACACCGGGGTCTATGGTGTCAGGCGGGACGGAGCCCTCAGACCGCCGAGGGAATGACCGTGTGAAATTCTGCGGGATTTTCTCTAATGTTTTCTTCGCCTTCTTCAGGAAAATTGCCTGCTCCGCTGGAGGACTGGGTCCCAGCTAACGGGTGTATGTGTGTGTGTGTGTGTGTGTCTGTCTGTCTGTCTGTGTGTTTGTGTGTGTTTGTGTGAGTGTGTGTGGGTGTATACTAGAAGAAAAAGCGAGATAAGTACTACTAGTAGGCACGTTTACTAATTGGTGTCTGTCTTAATGAGAGCACTACTTAACTTCGTAACAAGGGAAATCAAACAGCAGGTGATTAAACGATTGTTATCCCCTTAAGAGGACTCGAAACGATTCAAGATTAAAACGTCTCTCCATTTTCTTTCGTGAAGAATTTTCGAAATTCACCTCCATTTTGTATTACGACGGAAAAAAGAATAGAGATGTTATATACAGAACAGATGGGGTATACTAATGTTAAGTCGTATATCGCGGTGATATAGTTATATGATCTCGTATACTGACGAAGGCGTGGGCGAAGGTGCACCAGCTTGCTTTTGGTTCAGAAGGGTTGGCGGGGGCGCTGCCGGTTTGCGGCGTCGGCAGTGGCTCCCTCTCTCTCTCTCTCGCCCGGGGATGTGGTCCCTTGGAGGCTGGTGGTGGCTTCTGAGAGAAGTGTTGGGAGGAAGGATTGAGGGGGAGAGGGGGAGGGAGAGTGTATGTGTGGGGGAGGGGAGAGGTGTGGGAGGGGGGGAGGGTAAGAGGGGAGGGGATTGTGTCAACAGTTCTCGGCAATTTCCAGCGCGACCGACGGAGGTCACCCCGAGGCCAAAGGTCCTGGTCACTCGTCCTCTCTCACTCTCTCTCCCTCCCTTTCTCCTGCAGCACCAGCAGGAGCAGGAGGAGGAGGACCACCACCCACCCCCCACCTCCTGCTCTCCTCCCTCCTGGATTACGACCTCTCAAATCACTGCATTTTGGCGACGGGGGCCGACACGAGATTTGAGTGGGAACGACTCCCAACGACCCCGTAACGATCGGGGGGTGACTTCCATATTGCCCTTATCGCTCGCCCCGTCCGGTGGAATGACCAATTATGGCCGACCGAAGTATCAATTGGAGGACTGTTGGGCGATGGCCTGTGGGGGGTTGGGTGTGGGTTTACGCCTTTGATGGATCGCCCCACATACTAAACTTTCCGGCTTTATTTGAGTGTTTGAGGGGGGGTTGGGGTGAGGGGGCGGCTTGGAGGGGTAAATGGGGGGGCGGGGCGGGGGCGGGGAAAGTCTCTCGGGGGTGAAAGGAGACTTTTTCGCAGATGAAGGAGTGAGAGATGTAAAAAAAAGAAAAATATCACGAGACTTGGTATCGTGGTTAACCATCTCAAATGATTCAGTCTCACGATTTTTTCATTTCTATTAATTTTTGAGTTATATAAAAATGTGATTTTTTTTCTGTCATCTGCTGATGCTTAGAAACTTCTAAGAAACATTCAGTCGTTCAGAAAAACTTTTTAGCAAATGGATTTACGTTTTTGACTCTACATTTCATTGCTGATTTTCTCATGTCATGAATACACGAATGATATTAATGATGATAGTAATGATGATGATTAATATAATGGTATTCTTAGATACTTACTTGACTTTCTCGCCATAGCGAGGTAGCGTCAGGAAAAAGAAACAATGGCTTTATTTGCACTCATCCACTTTCTAGCTGTCATATGTAAAGCAATGAAAGCATAGGCATCCAAGCCTTACAGGCCACTCCTTGGTTTAACTTGACTACTTCCTATACCCTGGTTCAGTCCACTGACATCACGTCGCCCCTCTTATACCACACCGACCCCACATCTTTCTATCCATTGCACACACCTCTCGCCTTCCTAAATGCTTTGGTTCCAGTATCCCAACGCTTCCTTCACTCTTTTCTTCCATCTCCTCTCAGGAACCCACTTTCCTTTGCTATCTCTACTTCTGGCACATAGATCCTTAGAGTTAATCTTCCTTCGCTCATCCTCTCCACATGTCCGAACCATTCAGGCATCCTTGACTGGACCTCTCTTTCAGACTGCGTTTTGTACTAAAAACACCTTTTCATACACTGTCCTTCCTTACACAATTAATCTGTTGCACACTACGTGTTGTCCTCAAGCATTTTGTTTCCAGTGAATCCACCCTCTTAATTGCGTTCGTGGCCAGAGACTTAGCATCCATCTTTATCCTTGTAGACAATGACGTTTCCCACTGCGCGCGCGCTCGGGGATCCATCCAAGATCTTAACCTCCTCTTGCACCAAATGACTCTCGTCAACCATACAAGGGGCAGATATAACATATATGATACGGGGGGTTTAACTAATAGTCTACTGATTGTTGATGATGTTCACAGTAGCTGAGATGGAACCCGCGCCTTCAGGGGCTTATCATTACAGGTTTTAGATGATAGGCGGTCACTATATGGATATTTATATATATATATATATATATATATATATATATATATATATATATATATATATATATATATATGTTTAATAATCTTGTCTGTGTTCTCTGGTGCCGCCATGTTTGAAAGAGACAGCCCAGGAATTGACATCAGACAATAATGGCGGTGGTTGGTAATAAGCTGCGCATTGCTCGCCCTCTTGTCCCCCAGGGAAGAGTCCGGGGGCTCCTCAGATATGAAAGGGGTTGGGATGGGGGGGTGGTTGGTGGCTTGCACCGAGGCTTCTCCAGATATAGGGGGCGTGGCTCACCAGACTAGGGGAAGTCTAAGCTTTCTTGTGAGAAACAAGTGGAGGGAAAGGGGGAAGTCACCCCTTAAAAGAGAGAAAGAGAGAGAGAGAGAGAGAGAGGAAATTAGGGGGCTCCCTTCAGAGAGAAAGGAGGGAACAGTACCCCCAGAGAGAGAGAGAGAGAGAGGGGGGGGGGGGAAGAGAAGGAGGTTGATTTAGTCCACCTTCCCTCCAAAAGACACCGAGGGATGCGACAGTATATCGTCCCCGTGTGATAACTTCGCTACCGACCCAGCCAGCAGGCCATGCTAGCTAGCAAGACAGGCCTGCCAGGGCCCCTCCGCCCTACTCCAAAAAAAAGACTCCTCCCGACCCGACCCGACCCGACCCGACCCGACCCCCCTCCTCACTCCTAGACCCTCTCGTCGCGCCACTTCGTTATAAAACATCAACATTTGCTACACGTCGGGGGTGGAAATGAACAATATCTAATCTTGAAGTTCCGCAGGAGAGAGAGAGAGGAGGGGTGGGGGAAAGAAAACTTGTAGTGTTATGCAGGTCTATAAATTCCGGGGATTCTAATAAACGTTGGATTGTGATGACGTTAGAGCGAGGAAGGAGGCGGTCCGGAGGCCCCGGGGCTTGTGTCCTTATTGGTAAATAATAGACTCCTCTGCCAATGATACTTTACTCATAACTTCGTCCTTCCGTCCCAGTATATTTCAGCGCGTTCGAATCTCCTCGAACCGACGACGCGTGTGGGGTTCGAATCTCTTCGGGCTGATAGCGCGAGTTTTCGAATCTCCTCAAACTGAGAACGCGAGTAGGTTCGAATCTCCCGTAATAGAGAACATATGTAAGGTTCAAATCACCATGAATAGACATGTCTAGATTCGAATCATCTCGAACAGACAAGGGTGGATTCGAATCACCATTAACAGACAACACTAGTGGATTCGAATCACCTCGAACAGACAAAAGATACTGATTCGAATCACCTCCCACACACAACAAGACTTGATTCGAATCACCTCCTACAGACACCACGATTGGATTCGAATCACCTCGAAACGGACAACACTTGTGGATTCGAATCACCTCGAAACAGACACACACACGAGTTGAGATTAAGCGTTCAAGACCCCTTTGGAAATCCCCCTTTGTTTTGCTGCGTGTAATATGGGTTTTATGACGTCCGTCCATGCGGTTTATAACTCTCATTCGGTTCAGGTTCTATGCAAAGCACAGGTTCGTTTACCCCTCGCAACGCGCGGGGAGCCAGGCAGGGTAACCGCTCCCAGAGCACGGACGGACGCCCGCCCGCCCCTACCTCCCTCTCCTCGCACAAGTCTTCGTGATCAAATTCTTAATTAAACGTTCTTGATGCTTTACTGGCGATCACGTGATAGCTTGTATATTTCCTTTTATTTCCTGGGCTATCTGTGGGTCGTGCGTGCTTTGGGCCCAGGGGCTGGCTGCAGGGGGGGGGGGAGAGGATCCCTGGAGGAAGAGGAGGAGGAGGAAGAAGAGGGGGTGAAGCAGCCAGCCAGCCCCCCAGCCGCCCCCCATCACATACACACACACACACACATACGGGGATCGGGGCGCTCGACCCGCCCGCTTGGGCCGAGGATGCATAAATCTATCCTCGATAGTCGGAACACCAGTCATTAAGGTGTAATATGAAGGTGAGGTGGGCAAGTTGGGAGGAGGAGGAGGAGGAGGAAAGAAGGTGAAGAAGAAGGCAGGCAGTGTTGGGGAGGAAGGGAGGGAGAGAGGGGGTGTGGATGGGTGGGTGGGTGGGTGGGGAGGTGGGTGGAAGGAAGGAGGATGGAGGATGGTGGTGGTGGTGGTGGTGGTGGTGGCTTGACCGTGGAGGGGAGGAGGGGGCTTCTTGGATGGCCCCTTTGAGAGGGCTGCCTGCCTGCTAGCTCGTGACGCCCGGCCCTCAGTGCCCGGAGCATGACCGACGTTGATGGCCGCTCGGCAGACAGGAAAAAGACGCTCGTGAGGGCATCTGACGTTTATGTTGTTTATGAGAGGATGGGACGCGTTTACTGCAGTGTTCCCGAGTGGAATTTTATGTAGCTTTAATGTTATCAGATTCCACCTCAAAAGATTGTCAGTTATGGGTGTAGCAGGGGGTGGGGTTTTCGGTGGGGGGTGGAGAGGTGGAGCCATCATGACTGCGCCCCACCTCCTACCAGACCCCTTCCTCCTCCCCCCACCTTCCACACACACACACACACACACTCACAACGAGTCGACGAGATGTTGGGGAGAGGAATGGGGGAGAAGAATCATGGTGGAGTGGGTGATAGGGAGAGTGTGATTGGTCAGAGAGCCAGACGGTCAGACTGCTACAGGAGTAACACACACACACACACACACACGCACAAACCTTCGCTCAGAGAGGCCGGGGTTTGTCCACCGCGTCCGTCAAAGTGTCCCACATGTGTCGCTCAGGAACGCCATCGCCCCCCCCCCCCTCGCCTCCGCCGTCAGGTTAAACCCCTCCCCTTTCCCCCCCCACGCCTCCCCCCCCACCCCACCCGTACCCTCCACCTCTGCCGTCCACTTCCCCGGATATCAGGTAGGATGAAGGGTGGCGTCTGGCTCCTGATGTCTTCATTTGTGGACACGTCGACGCCGTTGCTCTCTCCCCATGCCGCCACGCCAAGGACTCGTCCCCCATCCTCTCCTCTCGCTGGTTCCATCACGAAGACGATCAACGCCCGTGTCACATGAAGGAGACCTCTTGGTCCGACCGGCCATATCCCTTCAGTGGCCCCAGGAATAGAGCCTTCATTCTATCCCATTTAGGAGTCATAAGAATAATAGGAGATGGTAATAAGAGTAATAGGAAGTGACAATAGGCCATTATGTACAGACGCAGCTCTAATGAGGAGCGTGCCATGATGAACTATTCCCCAGGAGCTTATATATATATATATGTACTAGGAAGACCCAGTGTTACAGTTACTGTAAGATTACATATACAGACTCTACTCCGCTGCACTACAGAAGAGTACACCCCTCGTGATAATGATGCTGTGTGGATAGTCTTGTGTTGACACAGAGGGTGTACCTGTGTGCCCCGAGAGTGTGTTCAGGGGGCCTTCATTTGTATGCTCAGGTTGAGGTATTGGATCTAGATAGACGTGATCACAGAGGGAGCCATATTAGCTAGGAGTATCGTCTTAAATATTTCATTACGTTGATGGTGTTTAAAGGATTTTATAAGATTCATTTCAATAATTCTTGAAGCATTGGTTTTCTTTTTATTCAGTGCCAAAAGACTCTAGATTAAATAATTTGCTTTCGAGTATGAAAATATCTTTTGATTATTATTTCGTCTCGTCACAATTTTGTGACTTACACACACACACATCCTCGAAGAGGAAAGGAGAGAGTTTTCACGAATGTTACAGCGTCACAGACGTGACCGCGCACCTCCTTCGTAACCTAACCGGCCAACATAGACAATAGGGAAAGACAGAGACAGAGCTGGAAATGTTGTTTTTTGTGAATACGGTTTTAAAAGAGAAGTCAAAAACTTCATCTGCTAACGCATTTGAGAAATGCCGTCTCAGCTAACATAGAAAAAAAAAGATACTTCTATTGTCTATTAAGCATGATGTATGTATATCTATCTTTTCTATCTATTTCTCTATAATGACCCAAAGAACTAGTACTACTTCTTACCAGAGTTTCCTTGCGGCCCCATGGCTGGACTACTTCCAGTAGCAGGGATATTTGGACTCCTTTGGAGTGGGATGGTCTTTGAAGATCAGACTGTACTCCCAAAGATTACTAGCCTCGCCGTAGGTGCCTTTTTTTCACTCGGGGCTACTGTAATCAATAGCAGGCGGAGTCCGGTAGCAGATGAGGTATTTATATATATGCAGAGAGAGAGAGAGAGAGAGAGAGAGAGAGAGAGAGAGAGAGATGACCATAGACCAAATACCAAAATACGGAACCACACCTGGGGTAGGGGTGGGAGTTGTGGGGGGAGGGGGTAGCGTTGCGGGAGGGGAAGAGGGGGGGGGGGTGGTGGTGGGTAGCACAGATACCCAAGTCTAACGAAGCGAGCCAATTGGCTTGAGTGGTGCGTGGCGAGCCGAGCGCACGAAATCTGAAGTGCGTGGGCGTCGGAACGAGTGCGTGGTGGAGGAGTTGGTCCCCCAGTTGGAGGGAAGATGATGAGGTCATAGCTGAAGCCCAAGAACAACCCTCATAAAGGGAACGATGAGTTAGTAGGCAGTGTAAGTTAATGAGTGAGGTTGAGGGAGAGAAGGACAATCGGTTGGTGATCGCAGTGGGGTTTATGAGGAAGGATCGTGAGTTTATGAAAGACGAGGATGAGAGAGATATAGATGGATGAAGAAATATGGTTTTTAGAAGTTAAGAATAAAAACCTTCCAGCCAAATAATAAGGACACATTCATTCCAGTAAAACCAGAAGGTTTTGGAAGAGTTTGATAATGTCAACTGACGTTTATATATATGTGTATTTGTAGTCAAGCGAGTGGACGTATGTTTCCATGCGACGTATCTATTCATAAATACCTTTGCGAAGAACTATGCATAAAATATCAGTTAGCTAATTACGTCAAGTAGGTATTGTCTTTTGTTCATGGATGTGCATAAGTGGTTTGCAGCGATGGAAGTCCCTCACAGACAGACAGGCGCAGTGGCAGACCCACACACACACACACAGACCGATTTCTGTATCCTCCCCCTCACTCTTGGAAAGAGAGAGCGTGACTAAAATGCACCCACTTCCAGTATTCTTCTGTAAAGGTATTTAGATAAAGCATTTTTATATACTGGCTATGGACTGCTGACATACCCAAATATATTTACGACTCTCAGACAAATCTGTCTTCAAATAAACTTGAAAAGATTTCAAGGAATAGAGAGGAACGGTAGTTGAACAAAAAATATCCACGACATCTGGTTAAAGCAAGTTTTGTAATATAGTTTAATATGATGTTAAGCTTTGAGTATACAAGCAACGTATTTCTATAAAAAGTAACTTAATTCTTCATGTCCATACAGGAAGGTTTTATGAGTACTGTTATGACGTATTTCTATAAAAGGTAACTAAATTCTTTGTGTGTAAAAACAGGACGGATTTTATAGGAATTGTTATGATGTATTTCTACAAAAAGGTAACGTAATTCTTCGTGTCTATACAGGACGAATTTTATGAGAATTGTTATGCAAATATTACATCAGGATTGATACAAGATAATGCCCTCGAGAATGGCCTGTGTCTTCTCAGATCAGTGCATTACGTCAGAAAGATCTTGATTTATAATGGGGTCGACATTATCATGTGGACAGTTGCCTCCGGTAGACCTTGGAGGTATGAGGCGACTGCTTGTCATGTTCACTCATGTTTATCACGGTCTGAAGGTCACCTTCCCCTTGAGAAAGCCGACGATAGTGACGTGGTCTTCGAACTACCGGATTCCGCCCGCTTGAGGTCACACCACGAGTGAAAAGTATCATAGTTGGCCAAAGGGAGTAAGAGTTTTCTCAAAGACATTTTCGCTTCAAAAGGAGTAATTCCTCTCCCTGCTGCTGATTGTAGCGCAGACTTGGAGCCACAGGAGCCCTTGCAAAAAGGAGTCATGGAGTAATACTAGGGATCACGTTTTTTTTTCTTTTATTCATGCTCGCCATTTCCCATGTGAGCGAGGAAGCGTCAAGAACAGATGAGAGAGCCATAGAAGGAAAAAATCCCCACCTGGCTCCCATCTCTGTTCCTTTCTTTCGAGAGTAATACAGGAAGGGAGGATTTCCAGCCACCAGTTCCCGCCCCTCTTGGTCGCCATCTGCGACACGCAGGGGATACGTGGGTAATATTCTTTGTCCCCTATCCCCAGGGATGATATAT